>ML847054.1:9801-20216 GCA_009831015.1 Picea engelmannii
AAGATTAATATCACAATACATATTGATTATGGTAAATAGGTAACATGATATCACCTTGTTGAACCTTAAGTTAAGTTGTTCTTGTATTACTGATATCATAGTAATGGAATGGATCTATTCCCCTTGTATTACAGGTTAGGATATTGCCTTTAGTTCTTATAATATACTTCCCTTTGTAGTTAACAGTCATGTCGTTTGCTTCATTACCCTATATTATAGCTCATACAATAACCTTTAATTGTAACAGGGAAAATAGGGCATAGGTTAGAAGTATCCCTATTCAATGGACTTACTTCCTTATAGTGATCATTTTTCTGGTACCAGGATGAGATTCACAGTATGGAATTTTATGGAATTAAGGAGAAACAATATCATTGGCTACTACACAATGAGAGATTCAAACCAGTGTAATCAGTAGTTCATAATCAGATACATTACTCATATTAGGAAGTTTTACTCATTGTTAGTTTTGTACTAATTTCCATATTCAAGTAATGGAAATCAATGGTAATAAGCTAAGCTAATCCACAATCAATGGTAATAATCTAATATAATCCAAAAATCAATCATCAAGGCAAAGAAGACATGTAGGAGTACACACCTGAATAACTTGACTCATATGATGGAAAGGAAATGGACCTTGGGGATACTGACCTAAAGTCCATTTATTATTCCTACCATCAACAAGAATTGAATTCAATCACTGAGAAATAGGCTCAGCTTCTGAAGTATGCACTGGTTCAAAATAAAATTCTTAGCAACCCAACAAAAAAAACAAAGGTATCACTATCAATATCTCAATTCTCAATTTTTTTTCTTTCACACTACCTCTGTTGTACAAGATCACATCTATAGGACCCTTGGATTCCAAAGGAAATCTCTTCCATCAAAATATATCGGTTCCTTATCATTGAAAACAAACGATGAAATTCATCATGGGAGGACCTTCTCTCCCGAATGAATAAAAAATTGTCTAATTGGTCCTTCAGAATGCTCAATGCATCGTGACAATTGGTCCTTCTCAAGTATATCATTCAATCCATGCCTCTTTACTTGTTTTCATCCATGGTTTCTCCCAAAGAGATCCTTAAAGTTTCCTAAGACCTCTAAAGATCCTTTCTGTGGGGTGGAACTTGCAAAGAAAAGAACTGGGATTTAGTCACTTGGACAAGCTTAGTCTCCCTAACCTCAAACGAGGACTCATTCTCAAAGATCCATATGTCCCCATCTCATTCTATGGAGACAAAACATGGTGGCATTGTCTGACATCAAAAATAATCTGTGGGTCCTCCTTTGGTGCAAGAAGTACTAACCTCTCATAGAGCCTCAGGACCTAATCATACTTTCAGGAAATATTTCAAGCTCTTTAATATGGAACAATGTCTGGAAAAAGAAAGATATTATCCACACTCATTTTTTTTGGGAATTCAAGGATGGAACAAATGATTTATTTTGGGATGAAACATGGCAGAAACTTCCTCCTTTCCACCACAATATGGAAATTCTTTCGAATGGACATGAGTAGAATTTTCAACTTCTTCTTCTATCTGGCCTCGGCCACGAATTTATGTTGCATATTAGCTAGAAAATGTTTGATTAGATGCAAACTCAAGTAATTTGGCACTGTATCATAAAGTAATGATGTCATCATTTTAAAATTTAATTAGATGGTATTTTTCTTCCATCCAACCAAACGTGGCGTAAAGTTAATCATTTATTTTCATGGCCTGTGTTCCATACTCGTTGGATGCATGTAATTTGATTTCCCATATAGAGAATCATTACTCCATTACCAAACTTTGACCCATGTACTCTTCGTATATTATGTGTTTCCATCATAGTAAGTGCTTATCATGTTGTGACTTTGCCTTGCCATTTGTACTTTTGGAGCATTTCATCAACTTTATGTCCTAATATCTGCTCGTCTAAATATTGTTTCCATTTTTGGTGGATTTACCAAGGTTATTTGTATTAATAGTAAGAAACCAAAATGTATTTGAAATGGGCATGGGTAGTGGAGTTATGCATCACCCTATTATAATTGTGTCTAACATAAAGAACATTTCTATTAATTTTGACTTCTTTTTTTTTCTTTATAATTTTTGTTGGTCAATGTTGGAGATATTAACTCATAATTGTCTTGTGCTTAACTTTTCATGAATTTCCAAATGATAGATATTGAAACAAGATGTCAATACAGGAGTCTCAAAACATTCCTCACAAACGCTCTAGGCTATCCCAAGAAGGAAGAAGAGGAACCCCTTCCTTGAATGAGACTCTGAGTGACCAACGACAATCTCGTTAGAGGAGATTATCAAATGAGTCCATGAATAGATCAACTTGAAAATGTTCTCAATTAAGTGATATGGATGTAGCCTTTTTAGATAGGTTGTGCATTGATACTCCTACACCTGAGAATGTAGGGAATACCTCAAGAAAGGAAAATATTTTTCATAATTTTCTTTGATTTTTTTTTTTTTTTTGTATTTTTGTGTATTTAAATTTATGTCAAGTTAAATGTTCTAATTACTTTCAAATCTGTGTGTAGACAATGAGTTTAGAGTGACGGAAGATAGTGAAAGAGAGAGTGAGTGTCACGAAGATTTTAATGTTCGTGAAGAGGGTGAAGGTGGATTTAAGATGCAACGTTATCAATAAAAATAAGATTACACGCCTACGTCCACCTATCCTTCGGATGTTGGTGATGCGCTTCCCTAGGAAGGGATCACTGAAGCAATGAACTTTGAGCAATGCTCAGGTGTTAAAAGTAGGTTGGAAAATGATTTGAGGATCTTGGATCTCCCTCAAGAGAGTAAACAAAGATTGCAGATTGTTTTGCATTCATTGCAAAAATGTATAGACGCATATCAAAAGATGGGGCCAACCACTAACAGTTTTATCGATTTGATGAGGTGGTGAAAGTCAGAGATGATGGGCACTAATAAATGGGACACGGTAAAAAATAAAGTTTCAAAAGAAAACACAATTTCCATATTCAATTTCAAAGATGGGACAAAGAGAAATATGTTGAAGGTGCAATATTTTAAGCACCCCGACATAGAAAGACATATGTATAACAGATTTCTGGCAGCATATGAAAAATTTTCGTGGAACGATAAGGTTCCATATTATTTTGCTACACACTTTTATGCAGATTTTTTCATGGACATGCACCCTGATTATACTAGTCTACCATCTGATTATTATGGGGATGGTAAAGGACGAACATATGATCTAAAATGGACATATTGAAATGTGACATTGCAGAGTCCTCCACGACCTTCAATATCTCACCCAACAAGGGAATTTGCTTCACATTTAGAGTTGCGAGCTTCATCAGAAGTTGGCAAAGAGGCTAGGAATGCAATCAGGGAAAATTTGGAATTAGTTTTTTATGGTGTTGATGTTGGTTTGAACCGTCAGCGAGCAGAAGCCAATTCTCGTGTCATTTTTTGATATAAAACAGATGCGGAGTTAGATACCATGTCAGTAGAATATATTAAGGATGATGCAAAAAATTTCCATGATGGTTGGAAGGAGTTCATTCAAAATGATGAACTGAACAAAATATTGGTATGTGTTCTAGTTAGTAATTGTTTTACGCATTTTAGGATAGTTTACTTCTAATTCTAGATCTAGATATATATCATTGTATATATAGAAATAATTGAGTTGTTATTGTCATTAATTGTAGTTTGGAGATATGTTAAATTAATCTACAGTAAATAGCAGACTTGATTCCACAAGTTTAAATTTGTATGGAATGAATCAGATATGTGTTTTCTAATATCCATAGATGAACACTTTAATTGTCCAATCTCCAATATTTTGAATAAAATCAACAACATTTATAATTTTGTATAGATGTGAACACATTGAATCCTATATTTAGTTCTTAGTTGTGTTGTTCACAAATCCCTATTCCATCTCCTACTACTTGGGCAGACTTGTCTCAATTTTCATTGGGAGAGTTTGAAGAGGGCGAGAGTTCACATGTATCATTGCATGTTGAAAACACATTTAGTTATATATTAAAATTGTAAATTGCAATTTAAATTATCAACTTAAAAGAAGAATGTATTAAACAACATTTATTTTATTGAATCATAGGTTGATACATCACATGAATTACATGTTTCAAAATTTAAAACTACAATTTAAATTTAATTTTCAAATTTGAAATATGTTATATAAGGTAATGTGGAGAAGAGAGTACTTGAGAGTGTTCTTGAACAAAATGTGGAGAAGAGTGTGTGATATTGGGATTGAGGAGGAAGCGGAGGAAGCATCCATACCTAGGAAGGATACGTCCATTCATGATAATTCATAAATGTATGTTCATTGCACATTAGTGAGTTTTAATTTTATTTTATGTTGGGGTTTTATATAAAAGTGTTCAAGCTTATTTTTGTTGAATAAGATTATATTTTTTACTTTTATCAAAATTTTATTTTCTCAAATTTTTAGTTTAGCCTTTCCTATTCAACGCTTTGATCAATTATTTTGATATATATAGAACCCCTATATAAGATTATCATTGTCGTAAATGATACATTCAAACTTATTTAAGTTTAGATCATGATGAAGGCCTAATTTTGAACTTGAACATTTGATTATTTGAGAACATGCTCTATCCCACATCAGAAAAGGGGAAGTTTCTAAATTTTCTTCGATTGCATTCCTTGCCTTCTTGTCTAAGAATGATGTAGTATGGACATTTTTGTTTTCTACATACAACGAAGTGAATTCCTTCATGGAAGGATATTTTCAAACTCTTAACTAAATTGGTTACTAACCACAAAAACCAACATTCAAGTAGATTTATGAATAAGCTATGTATATGTATATCTAAGCTAGCTCACATATATGTGTATCTAAGCTAGCTCACAGATATGTATATCTGAGCTAGCTCACATATATGTGTATCTGATATAGCTCACATATATGTATATCTGAGATAGCTCACACATATTGTATATGTGAGCCAGCTCACACATATAGTATATGTGAGCTAGCTCACATATAATTTCAAAGAACATTTGATTATATGTAATATGAATACATCCCAAAGATGAAATATTTAAATGGTTTTTGAATAATGACTTAATATATGTGCAAATTTGTATTTTCTTCATGTACATGAAAGATTATATGAGAACATTTATTCCACCATAGAAAGAGGAGATAAGTATTTTCTGGAAGAATGGTTTTTAAAATGGATATTTGTGAACTTTCATAGATATAAGTAATTTCTTGGAAGAATGGCTTAATATAGAGATTTATGATTCCTTTAATTTGAAATTGCATTATGGAATTTGATTATATGAACACTAAAAAATATGAGAGAAGTATTTTACTGTTGAGGGGATTAGTATTTTACTCTTGAGTAAATAAGATCAAATAAGATCACCTGGGATGAGAATTTCACCTGAACAATTTGGGACTTTATCCACAAGGAGATAAGTATTTCATTGGAAGAATGACTTAATATGGAGATTTGTGAACTTTCTGCATACACAGTTCTATATTTATTTTCAGATTATTATCTAACTCTGAACACAAAAATTTCTTACCAAGAACGTCATTTTTCTCTTTAATTTTTTTTAAGATTTTAGATAATATTTTACAAATTGTTTAAATCATGTATGTTTAATGTCGAGAGTAACTATTTTGGAAGTTTTGGAATTTTCTTATGGAAGTTTGGTTTAAAAAAAGTGTCAAAAAAGTGTAATAAAAAGAGAGGGGAAATCTTAAAACTGTTTAACTCTGGTTGGGTATTTTATTATTTCTTATTGTTTATTTAATATTTAGTTAAAGTATATATGATAATGTGTTATTTTTTTATTATTATTGTGTTTTTATTGTTACGTGTCTAAATTATATTTGGTGGAAAATATGTTTACACTAGCACAACCACTCAAAACCGTGGTTGATTAACGCCGAAAGAAGCCAAAAAAATGAAACGCGTGTGCATATTGTTTCCTGTATATTATAATGTAATGGCTAACTATTGTTTCGTGCATATTATTTAATGTGGCTGACATATTGTGACCATGCGCGTGCTGGGTGAATTTAATGAAGAAGCTTGAAGCGTTCCAAAAGGCTGGTTTGCTAGATATTTCTCGTCTCATTCTTCTTCATGGTCAGAATTTCTTCGATCCCCTTTTGTTGCACTACGACAAGTTAACATTTCCTTCTTCGACCATGAGAACCCCTGGATTGTCTAGAGCAATCAGTTGTACAGTTCTAAGATCGAAACCCATACTGGCTCGGGCTTCAATGAACATCTTGCCTTCAGTATCCATTGTCAAGCAAACCCAATTGCAGTGGCGTATTTTTCTAATTTTCCTTATATTTGCAGTGTTCTTTGCTTAATCTCTTTTTTTTCACGGGTCAAATTTCCTATACAAAAATAGAGCCAGACGATCATGGATCAAAGCATAAATGTCAAATTGGGGTTTATTATTCATTCAAGAACAAAGATAAAGATGTAGACAGAGAAAATAAAAACTAACCTCTGGTTTTTATATATGAAACCCTTAAATTCGAAATCATTAAATTATGGCCATTAAAACTTAAAACGAAGGATTTGACTACCTATGCATTGTGGCGATGAGAAACCTAAACCAAACATCTTATTGAAGTGTGGGCTATCCATCTTAATAAAATTCAACGAATTTGATGCTTGAGTGAATACTCTCATTTGGATAATAAATCCAAGGTAAAATATTCAATACGATCAGGGATGTGCAGCAAAACCTTGCTCATAATCAAATGATTAACCAAGAATCGAATATTAGGATTGTCACGAGACAAATCCGGGCAGTAATGAAAAAGAATCTTAAATGTCAATCTCAGGATTTGCATTATATTCATAAACAGAGGTAAAAACATGCTTGTTATCGACACGTGCCATTCTACTTAAATGGGAGCCGACACGCTTCACCTTTATAAAAATGTGGCCACTACCCGTTACAAAAGAAGGCGTCTAGGTCTGATCCGGATTATTTTCGGCACAAAATGAGATCAGAGATATAATAAAGAAATGCACAGAGATATCGCAGATATTCAATCATATAACAGAAATGTATCAGAGATGAAACCATAAACAAAGATACACAGTAATACACAATTTCTATTAATGAAATAAATGTACAGAGATTGTAAAACTACAGAGTGAAAGACTCGCTAGAATGGTGGCAGCTTATCTCTGAGAAGATATGTGACGGCTACTCACATTCACAAGAAGATGATTACAATGAGGCTCTGAATGCATTTTTACAATAATAAGGAATGCTAAAAACCATAGACATCCAAAAACCTAACCCTGGGAGACGAAGCGCCAAAAGTCATGTGGGCCCCGTTTGGGTAAGTGAGTACATCAACTTCCTGGGGTCGTAACTTTTGCATATGATCTCCGTTTTAGGCGTGTGATAGCTCGTTGGAAAGGTATCATCGAGGAGATTCATTTTGGGGGCTCAATAATACCTTAAACTATAATTGAGAACCTTGATCTCGAAAAACCTTCATTTGGGCCCTCAAAATGGCCCCGGAAGTTAAAACCTGCTAAAAATAGTAATTGCCAAAATTGCCAGAAATCCATTTTGAGCCATTTGGAAAAGGTGGGTGGCCACTGATATCTACCTGGATCAATAGTCCCTCCTTAGGAAGCAATGGTCTCCATTGTGTTGAGTTCCCATGGGAGAGGGAAAAGCATTTGTTGAATCTACATCTTGGTGAGTTGCTTGTCTTGCTGGAGATGTCGCGCTGCTTAGTTTGTGGAAATCTATCATGAACCTGTTGCGGTTGAGGCTGCTCAACAAGTCAAGATACATGAGAGGACGATGTGCAGAAGGTATCTTTGCACTTTGCTGCAGCCTTGTCGACCTGCTTCTGTTGGATAGAAGGTGCTTGGGGAAAGGCTGTAGTGGTTGCAATGTCCTCTTGTTCTCCTTTTGAACAGATTGTGAAGAAGTTGAATTTTGTAGTATGAGATACTACCTTGCGACACGTTTTAGGTGGAATAGTATTCGGAACTACCTCTGGTATTCTATAGAGATGACCCCCCAAAGTAATAATGACACTATGGGGTCGAGACTCATAAACAACATGGTGTCTCCACATATATGGTTGGCCCAAGAGAACATCACAGAAATCCAGTGGGGCAACATCACATAATACCTCATCCTTGAAGGGTTGGATGCCATATGACAATTGACACTATTGGTTGACACGGAGATCTCGTCCTTGCCGAAGCCACCCGATGTTGTATGGCTGCGGGTGTGGTGTTGTCGACAATCCCAACTGTTTAATGACCTCTGCTGAGATGAGGTTCTTCTGGCTTCCGCTATCAACAATAAAATGCAGCGGGGTCCCCTTCACCCACATCTGTGAATGAAAAAGGTGCTCCCCCTCTTCAGGATCTGTTGGTTCTTCTGGTTGAATTGTTGTGGTCGTGACAATAGCAGTGGGGTTTGCATCAATGATCTGTCCTTTACCAGTATTTTCATAATCAGATTCTCAATCAGGGTTCGACTCCTTGTCTTTGATCTCGGCCACCAATGACTGTTTTGAGTGACATTCATCGGTGTTGTGCCAGGGGCTTTTGTGGAAATCGCACCATTTTCTGGTGTCCTTCTTTGTCTTCCCATGACCCTTCTTTTCCTGTGTCTTGGATTGGTTTTCGGGAGACTGTTTGTTAGAGTTTTATTTTTCATACTTTGGTTGTTGTGGATTTGCAAACCTGAACTCCCGTTTGTTCTGGTGCTTAAATTTCTGTTCAATTTTAACATCATATCGATAGGCAACACCGACTGATGAGATGTCTAGAAAATCCATTTCAGTTTGGATGTATCTGTGTAGAGCCCCATGGTATTTAAAAACCAAATGTCGCTCAGAGTCTTTGATACCCAGCTTCGTGCACAAGGTATTGAAAGTATTGGTGAAATCTAGAACCGTTTGGCCCCTCGCTTGTCACAGTATGGTCCATCTCATGTACTGGTCCTCATAGTTTCCAACAAGGTAATAATGTTCCTTTACCGTATCCACAAAAAAATACCAAGTGGGATCAGCCCTATATATTCCAGACTCCTCTATGGAACTTTTCTCTCGGTAAGTTTCCCACCAATGTTTGACATGAGGGAGAGATTTAAGGAGTGCGAAGGTGATATTTTCTTTGTCGAAAAAAATGTGAACAGAGAAATAACATTCTAGCAAAGTTAACCATTTTTCTAGGGCTTCTGCATCTATCTGTCCTTCAAATATAGGAATATCAAAATTAACTTGTACCTTGAAAGGCGAGGTGCCTCCAAAGTGGCCGCTTGATGAAGATGAGCCTGATGCTATCAACAGGCGTTGAAATATGTGGGAAAAATTCTCCATCATTTCATCCCTCTGTCGTGTGAGAGCTTTCTCAAGCAACAGATTGGTAGGATCGTCTTCTCCGTCATTTTTCTTTTCTTCCGCCATTGAGGGTTTCTTGTGTGTGCAAGAGCGATTGTCTTCAAGAGAGACAAGCTCAAGACCCAACTTTCTATACTCAGACCGCATCGGGGACATGCACTAAAAAAAATGATCAAGAGCAGCGTGCTCTGATACCACTGATCCAGATTATTTTCAGCACGAAATGAGATCGGAGATATAATAAAGAAATGCACAGAGATATCGCAGATATTCAATAATATAACAGAAATGTATCAGAGATGCAACCACAAACACAGATACACATTAATACATGATTTCTATTAATGAAAGAAATGTACAGAGACTGTAAAAATACAGAGTGAAAGACTCGCTAGAATGGTGGCAACTTATCTCTGAGAAGAGATGTGACAGCTACTTGCATTCGCAAGAAGATGATTACAATGAGGCTCCGAAGGACTTTTTGCAATAAGAAGGAATGCCAAAACCCCTAGACATCCAAAAACCTAACCCTGGGAGATGAAGCGCCAAAAGTCATGTGGGCCCCATTTGGGTAAGTGAGTACATCAACTTCCCAGAGTCGTAACTTTTGCATACGATCTCCGTTTTAGGAGTGTGATAGCTCATTGGAAAGGTATCATAGAGGAGATTCATTTTGGGGGCTTAATCATGCCTTCAGTTATAATTGAGAACCTCAATCTCGAAAAACCTTCATTTGGGCCCTCAAAATGGCCCCGGAAGTTAAAACCTACTAAAAATAGTAAATTGCCAAAATTGCCAGAAAGCCATTTTGAGCCATTTGGAAAAGGTGGGTGGCCACCTATATCCACCTAGATCAAGGTCACACCTATCAATTTAGCATTGTTTTAAGTATAATCAAATCTTAATCATTGAACGTGGCAATCTGGTGGTGAGTAAGTAATTTTTTAATCTTATTTAGTAAATGTGAAAAAGTAATCACATAAACGTATGTCTTTATAAATGAGCGGAAGTTA
>ML847054.1:30870-44844 GCA_009831015.1 Picea engelmannii
GGTCAGACTGAGATAGTCAACAAATGGGTGGAAGGTTACCTCAAAAACTATGTAGCAGGACAACAGAAAGCATGGGTTAGATGGTTACATTTTGGAGAATATTGCTACAACACCACCCAACATATGTCCATTGGAATGTCACCCTTCAAAGCTTTATATAGCTATGATCCTTTATCATTTGTCGAGATTTCATTTGGTGACAGCAGGGCTCCGATGGTACAGGATTGGATACAACAGAGCCAAGACATTCTCAGGGAATTGAAGGATCATTCACAGAGGGCGCAAAACCAACAAAAGGTCCAAGTAGACAAGCACAGAGTTGATCGTACCTTTAAAGTTGGTGATTTACTCTATTTGAGGTTGCAACCATACAGGCAAGCCTCCATTAAAAGAAGCGGAGCAGAGAAACTACAACCACGTTTCTTTGGACCTTACAGAGTCAGCAGGAGAATAGGGGCAGTAGCTTATGAGCTGGAGCTTCCACAGGGTAGAAAAATTCACAACGTCTTCCATGTCTCATGCCTTAAGAAAGCCCTCGGTCAACATGTCAGGCCTATTGAGGCATTACCTCCCATGGATGAGGAGGGACAACTTGTTTTGATTCTAGAGGAGGTGTTAGAAGTCCGAGAGAAGAGGCTCTGAAACCGAAGCATCAAGGAGTATTTGATTAGGCGGAAGGATTTACCCATTGAGGATGCCACTTGGGAGCAGGAGCACGTGGTTAGAGAAGCAGGTTTGGAATTGCTTGAGGACAAGAAATTTCAAGCAGGGGAGACTGTAATGTCCCCCACCTCTTAGAGAGGTAATGAGGAGACTCAGTGGCCTGGGCACCCCCACTAGATCATAGTCTCACACTGAAGGGGGTAAAAGTCAAGAAGTTAAAAGTTATATTTTTAAGTTGACTTAAGAAAGGAAAAGGGAAAGGACTAAAAGATAACTCAACAGAAGAATAGAATATTAACCCTGGGAGTTAACCTAACTCAATAGAGAATTAGAAGAAAAAGTATAAGTAAGAGGCTAGGTTGCACCTATTACTCATTCTGGTTTTGGATTAGCATTTGCTATTTCTCTTGAGCATTCAGTTTGGGGGTTTGTTGTACAAACCCTTGTGAGCAACTCAGTGGTGAAATATCCACTCACCTTATTCCGCAGCTTGGTCTTGGGGATGAAAGACTCCTCCACACCATTCTAGTCTCAGCCCATCTCCATCTAGTGCTTCAGAAGGCGCAGGACCATTAGTTTGAGGGATTTTCTAGAGGGTTATCATCATTCTACATTTGTCTGCAGATTGGGATGTCTTGGAGCCATAGGGGACGTCCGGTGATTCAGTAAAACTCAGATCTAGGGAGATCTGCTTGAGATCTGAGCCCGAATCTTCTCCCACAGGGTTCTCATAGCCCGATCTATATTCTTGGAGAGTTTCATAGCATTTGGAGGCCTCCTTGATCAGGGTCGAACCTGCTAGGGTTTCAGTCATCCAATAGGGTGCACCATTCAGTGGAGATTTCAGATCTACAGCGATTGAGAGGGATCTTGGAGATTCGGGCACCTAGGTTGTTCTTACCATCACCCGATCTATATTCTTAGAGAGTTTTATCTCATTTGGATATCTCCTTCATCAGGGTCAAACCAACAAGGGTTTCAGTCATCCAGTGGGGCACACCATTCAGTGGAGAATTCAGATCTACAGAGTTTGAGAGTGGATTTGGGAATTTGGACATCTGGGTTTTCCTTGTAGTTGCCCGATCTATCAATCGACTTATTTCTTAAAGTGATTGGACACTTTTGGCAGCAGGGCCGAGTTATTGAGGGTTTCAACCTTCTATTGGAGCGTGACATTCTTTAGCTGGAGAGTTTGGCATTCATATCTGCTTGTATTGATCTTCATTTCTTATTCAGCCTTTGGAGGCATTATTTTGTATTAGCGGGAGCATTTTGTAGCAGCTCATATCTATTGCTTGTACGACCCTCTGAGGTTTATGCCAGATCGACCATCTATTGTATTGATCTTACATTTCTCATAGTAAAAAGGTCAGATCTTTTCTTGTGCTTCTACATCTTGAATATATTGTGATCTTCATGTGTTGATGAATCTTGTATGCACTTAATAACTCAATAAATCAGTAGTAGTTAGTGATTCCAAGGAAGAATTTGTCTTGGGATCATTACAATATTTCTAAGGAGTGGCTGACATAGGTTGATAGAATTCCTTTGAACAAGAGAATGAGACATGCAGTGGAATATGAAAGCATAGACTTAATTATGTGACAACTATATGCAAGAGGCATCCATAATGTTCTCTATAGTGACTGGAAGATTAACCAGTTGGTAGACAAAAACTCTGTATGGCCAATGGTAAACCACAACAGACAGGTATGACTACAGAAATCAACTCAATTTCAACATGTGATATATAAACTAATGTCCAATACAAGGAAGAATCCTACCTCGATCCAATTGTTTGATTTCGTTCCACCGTTGAGCACTTTGACCCAAATCTTTACACCTACAAGAAGTTCTCAACAAACAAGCGATGCAAGTATATAGTGACAATATGTCAAATGAGTTAGCACATCAGATAGCACAATCCATTAATAAACATTAAAAACATTCCCATGGATAATAATCATATATTTTCAAGATATCGATAGGATGGGAAAGGAGTATTTCTATTAATAATTGATCAACAGAAGTATCAACATTACAGACTTTCGTGTTGGCACAGTTTGAAACCAAGAAACCAAGTTCCTTCCAACTGGGTCTCCACCACTTCAATCCTCCTCCAAAGGCAATCTCATAGCAAAGAGGTAATGAGGTCCTCTCAACAATAAGGAAAGATCTTGGGGGATAAACACTGTGTTCATACTTGAGGGAAAAAGGGATGCAGACTCAATATGAAGTAATTTCTCCAGAGTAACTTTGCTCTCAAAGTTGAATGCTTTCTCCTCTTTTTCCATAGCTCGAAATTGTGCTCTTATAGCCTCCAGAATGCAACTAAAGGGCCGAGTCGGAACGTTTCTAGTATATGGAAGGCCAAATATTAGAGATATTTTTTTGCGACATGGAAACCCGACCTCATTTTGTATTTTCTGACACAAATCCCAATATACACGAGTTGTAATGGAGCATCAAGCGATACACATCTTGCAAAGTAGTTAGGGAGCGTATATGTGGAAAAATATATATTTTTGTCTCTGGATTTATCAAAAAGGGGCTGATAAGTCTACATAGGGAAATGGAGAAAGGCCCTCTGTGCAATATAGCAATGGTGAGGCAAACCTTGCTATAACAATATAAAAGCAAAGAATGTGGAAGGAGATGAACTTGGCCATAAAGTTTTACCAAAATCAAGAAAAGTGTCATAATACAACTCAAATTCCACATGATAACGACAACAACAAGTGTCACAAATAGTGATGGGTCTAGCAAACCATGGTTTTTGTTGCACAAATGTATTGATGGAAATTTGAACTTTTTTGTGCTCTTCTTTGAACTTATTGAACAATTATGTTTGTGTCATTGGAAATATATGTTTTGGATGTTATTCATATTATTTTCATGCTATTCTTCGTCGCAACACATCCATTGTATGTGGTGAAACTCGAGATTCTGTCAACCAACAATTACGGACCAATTCTTTAACATTTTTTGCAAGTCTATCTTTGTAGAGTTGTCTAGAAATCACAGTCCAACAAGCCAGTTAATCATTTGCATCTATTTGCAATCGAATTTTTTTATGTTTGTACAATGTTTTTCTTGATGTTCCCATCGTTTTTTCCATGTGTCATGTCAAACGATCTTTTATATTGCTAGATGAAACATCTATTGTTTGTATCACTCTATGTGCAACACTGACATCTTTTTTTTGAGATTTTCCAAAACCTTTTAATAGACTAGTTATATTGTCAAAGACGGTTTGTCTCACCTTTGTATCTTTTGTCAACTTTTGAATACCCAATAATCATGTAGCTTATTTTAACTTTCTTGAATTTATTAAACCAAGTAAAAGTTGAGTGTGTACTATTATTGATTCATCTTTGAAAAAAATATTATACATATCCTTAGTTCGATATCTTATATAATTTTTAGCTTCTTCCTTCCCAGTCAGTATCAACATTTTTTAATATTTCATCATCAATGTTGATAGATTCTCCTGCATATTTCAATTTAAAGTTTATATTAAAGAGAAAAACCCGAACATAAATTCACAAAAATATATACAAGTCTTCATCATGTATTATCTAAATTTATGTACATACCTATAAGTGATCCTTATTCTGCTTCAATTTTGATTTCAACTTCTTCTGCATCAATTCCAGTTTCAACATCTTCATCGACATTATGAGACAAATCTATTTATGTTTTTTGAAAAACATCATATCATAATTACAATCAATTATATTAAACAATATTTTAAATATGAATTCTATACTTTTAATATAGACAATATGTGCATGCATACCCGGTTGGACTTCTTCTTGTTGAAAATGTCTATTTACATTATCATTGTTTCTTTCTTAAATATTTGCATGTTCTCATTTATTTCTCCAATAATTCTCTTTCCTTTGATCGTTATGGTAAGTTTCATTTCGAGTGTGATCAAATTTTGTTTTGCGCAAACTTTTGTTCCCCATGAGTATAGTTATTTGTAAAAGTTATGTTCAACAAAGGCTTCACCTTGAAAAAATGCTCAACATTTATCTTTCAATATATAAATTGTTATTCCAATAAAAAATTGAACAAACATCAATTACCTTGTTCAACAAAAATGAAAAAGATGATTCGAAACTTTGTTTAGGTGCTCTAAAAAACCATGAAACAAATGATGAATTGTGTTAAATGTGTTTGGTCGAAAGCGTATTTATATGATTTGGTGATAAATGAAATGATATGACGTGTCTTTTGATTTTTTTCGACCGATGTAATTCGCTCAACCATCTTTTGGCTGAAAAAAGTCTTTTGCCGCCGAAAATCTTCGAAACCGTTTAATTTTGACATATTCTTTTAGAATTTAGTTTTTCGTCCAAAAGAAATGTTTTTCTGCTGAAAGATTCTTTCATCTGAAAACTAGAGAATGGGACTGTATGTTGAAACTAGAGAATTCCCTCTAGCTTACATAAACTTTGGAGGTTGCAGACTCCTGCAAATACTCAAAATTTGGTTTCGACAATGACACCAGCATTTGCAAAATTGAATATATTTTCAATTCCTATAATTTGTTTCCATTTTTATTATTTTTATTATTTTTATCTAATTTTATTTATTTATTTTTTAAAATCATTGCATAATATTTTCAGCTGACATTATGATTCAGTGAAACCACAGGTCCGTATCTCTAAAAATACACAGTGAAAAATTTAGAAAAAATTATATTCATGATCCTTAAATTGTTCTTTTCAAAATGGTATTTCTAGATTTTACTTTTAAGTAAAAATTAATATAGATACAAGGTGGGGGAAAACATGTGTTTAAAATCTGCAACATTTTGAGCTTTGTCAACTTCAAAAAATTCTAGAAATTATAATATTCATCCGTTCGATTAAAAATTATAGTCATAATAAAATAGAGTCTTTGTAGATTGTTGCCGTATATTTCGTTTGTTAAAAAAAAAAGTTTAATAATAGATACATTGTTGAGGGAAAAAATAACTTATTATCATTCCTTTCATGTTTAAGGAACATACTGTTAAACAATTGTCAAATTGACATATCAAATCTTAATAAAAAAAATTAGAAAAATAGTCATTGGAAAGCTAACAAAATTGTTCAAATTTTTTGTTTTTACTGTAAAGTGAAATACTAAATAAAAGAAATACTTTTGTATGTCGTAATTTGAAGAACTTGTGAAAATATATTTTTTTTCTCAAAAAACAAGCAAAATAGACACCCATCTTCATGATTTCACCCCTAGCACTCCATACATAATATAAGGTCTTGTCGTGGTTAGATACATAATATTTATTACCATTCTTTTAAACAGTGAGGGATCCACCTTGGACCCTTTATCTTCCTTTCTTAGATTCAACCCTGTTATGAAAGGTGTTGGGGATTATTTGGAATTTATCATATTGAATCTTTTCAATATTTCATTCGCATATTTAGACCATGAGATAAATGTACTATTTTTGGACAGGTGTACTTCAATACCCAAAAAATATCTCATAAGCCCCAAATCATTCATTTCAAATTCATCCTTCAAGACTGAATTAAATTCTTCTATGCCAAAATCATCTGTAAATATCAAATCATCTACATATAAGAAAACAATTAACATGTTACCTTTATGATTTTCTTTGATGTACAATGTTGGCTCACTTTCACTTTTTTGAAATCCATTATGTGTATTATAGGAATCTATCTAACTGTACCAAGCTCTGGGAGCTTTCTTTAACCCATACAGTACCTTATTCAATCTCTACACCTTGTCTTCTTGTCTTGTAACCTCGTAGCCTTGTGGTTGTTCGACATATACTTATTCTTCTAAATCTACATTCAAAAATGTTGAATTTACATCCATTTGATAAACTAACCACTTGTACTGCACGAAAATCGTTGGCATAATTATGACTGTGTCCATGCATGCAACTGGTGCAAATGTTTCATTGAAATCAATTCTAGGTTGTTGTGTAAAACCTCTTGCAACTAACCTTCCCTTTTTCTTTTTCACATTTCCTTTTGTGTCTTTCTTAGTTTTATAAATCTTGTTGGAAGCTTGGTTGTTTTCATTGATGTCAACCCTAGTAATTGATTTTGGAATGCAAGATTGATGAAGGTATTTGGACATGAAGGATAGTTCACATGTAGACACAACACCCATGGATGGATAGTATACATCATGTTGTTTTCGGTGGTAGGTGGAACATCACGTGGATCCTCATGGTTGAGAAGAAATTAATTTTTGAAGATGACAAAGTGAATTGAAGAAGGAAGTACAGGTCGGCTCTGAATATAATTAAAGAAAAGAATTACAAAATAAGAAAGTTTTAGTTCAGCCCTAATGTTAAAAGGAAGTGACATAAAGGGTATAAATACATATAATTATACATTCATTTTATACACAAGTTGAATTTCAAAGGAAATCTGAAGAAAAGAAGATCGGATTTCAAGGGAGGATGAAATCTTTGGTGATGTGTTATAAGGTGTCCCAGGTAAAATAGTCATAACTTATTCATAGAGAATCCAAATGAAGTGAGACCAATTTCATTGGAAAGAGTACGGGCTTTAGTTTCTTGTGTGTGAGTTTCAAAATATGATGTTAAATATTGAGAACAATGCATTTTGTACAAGTTCTCTCTCTTGAATAAACCATAATTGAATAAGGTCTACCATTCTCTCTATAACTTCTTTTTGGGGAGGATTCAAGGAGTGAAACTTGGAGGAGTTTCAGAGAATACATTGAGTAACATTTTCTATAGGATCAGAGTATTCTAAGAATTGAATAATTGTATAAGTTGAAGAAGTCTCAGGAAGCATTATCAGGTTCTATGTGATTGTTGGTTGATGGTGATGATTTAATGTAAAGTTTTATTATCTCTCATATATTCTTGGGTGGAAGGAAGGGGAAAGGATGGAGATGTCAAATCTCTCTTGATATTCCTCTTGGAGGTTTATCCCTCCCTTTATATTTGGAAACTGTAGCTACCTTTGGAAGTCATTACTTCCCTTGAACAATAACTATTGATTATTTCTCATATATTGTGCATGGTGTATTTTGCTGTATTGGTGTAAATATTATACTATTGTTCATTGCTCATTGGATATAATTGAATGGTTTAATTATAAGTTGAAAAATATTTTAAATTGTACTTGATACTGATTCACCCCCCTCTCCATATCAACACTTGGTATCAGAGCAGGTTGCCTTCAGAACAGTTTAACCACTGGAAGGAAAATCCTGAGCAAAGATGGATGACCATGAGCACATTTCAAATGGGATTCAAATATTTGATGGAAGAAAATATGCGTACTGGAGTGATAGAGTGAAAAATTAGCTAACATCTTTGTGAGTATACATTTGGTACTCATTTGTAAATGGCTATGTAATCCCAAATAATGCTCCAAACGATCCAAATGAGAAGAAGCTTATGAGTTGTAATTCAAAATACAGACATGTTATTCTAGGAAAATTGGCACCAACCATTGTAGGAAAGTGATGGGCTACAGTACTGCTAAAGAGGTATGGGACAAACTCAAGAGTATCTACAAAGGTGATCCAAAATTTAAGCAGGTCAAGCTTCAATGACATAGAGAAGAATTTGAAAATTTGAAGACGAATGAAAAGGAAGATATTGCAACCTATTTTCTTAGAGTTGATGAAGTTGTTAATGCTATCAGAGGATTAAGTGAAGAGATCAATGAATCCTTGGTTGTAAAAAAAGTGTTGAGATCACTTCTCTTGAAGTATGATGTTAAGGTCTCCACCATTGAAGAAACTAGGGTCTTGACTAAAATGACAATGGATGAGTTGCATGGGTCTCTTATAGCATATGAAATGAGAATAGGTACATAAAGTGACCATCCAAACAATGAATCAACCTTTAAATCCATAAAGAAGACAAAATACAAGGATAACAACCTTGATGAAGAAATAATAAATTTCATAAGAAGGTTCCAGAAGGGAAGTGGAAGATACAAAGGTAAGTCTCCTCTCAAATGATTTAACTGTGGTAGAATAGGACATATTGTTGAAAACTGATACTATAAAAAGAGAAGTCTCAACAATAAAAAGAGATTCTACTCCAAGGATGATGACATCTCCTTAGATGAGAGTAATGAAGAGGATAATGATGGAAGAGAAGTCCTCTTCATAACCCAAGAAACCTAGGATGATGATCAAAATAATTCTAAAGAAGAAGAAATCATTTCTGATGAATATTCAGATGAAGAAACCAACCTTGATTCCTATTGGGGATACAAAGACAATGCAGAGAGTGACTAAGAAGATGAGAATCTTCAAAAGTTGAAGCATGTTGAAACTGAAAATAGCAAGCTTAGAAACACAAACATAATAGTAACAGGTGAATTGAGTAGTTGTGAAGAAGAGAATTACAAGTTTGAAAAGACCATTGATAGCTTGAAGGGACAGTTAGAAGATTATGAGAAATTGAAAGAAGAATCGGATCACACAAAAGGGGAGCTACTATTGACAATAGAAAAGTTGAAGAAGTTTGAAAAGAGCACTGAAAAATTAGATGAGATCCTTAGCAGTCAAAGATCTACGAACGAAAATATAGGACTATGATATAATGAAAGTTTAAAGAAAACAAAACAAGAGAAGGAAGATGAAAATGATGAAACCAACACTCCAAAACAAGTTGAACAACAAGATAGAAGACTAGAATTCAGAAGGAATGAGACGTCAAGAAGATCCTCTCCCATCAGGTATGAAAGCAATCATTATGAAGGAAACTACAAAATAATAGATCATGAACCCATATGAACCACACCACAAAGAAAATCACTTACTCCCAGGCATCAAAATTTCTTTCTTGTACATTTTTATACTTGTGGAAACTTTGGACACAAGACAATCAATTGTAGAGTCAATGAAAGGAATAAATACGCAAGCTACATGAATGGTGAAAATATTAGATATGGAAATGTTCATATAACTATCAACATAAATTATAATCCATTTGACCCATTAATGGATCAAAATATTGTATGTTACAAGTGCAATAATCTTGGTCACAAAGCACAAGATTGCAGAGAGATGAAGGAAGATAATCATATGCCAAATATATGTATACCAACTACAAAATGGAAAAGGAAAGAAATTTCACACAATGAAAACTGTCGAATAGCATTGGTCACTAAAGAATGAAAAGAAGAAAATGAATGGTTCATAGACAGTGGGTGCTCATCTCATATGACCGGAGATCAAAGAAAATTTGTCATCTTGAAGAAAAAGGGTGGAAATGTTTGATGAAAGAGCATCGTAAGCAACCATCCAAGCGAGCATGAAGGCAGAAGACAGTTGGAAAGTGTAACACACATTTTACATGTTTTGGAAATGTTTTTGAAGCATTAATGAAATGGTTAAAGGGAAGTGTACTAGCGTATTGTAAACAGATCATAAGCGATTCACTCTCATCTATAGGAGGTAGAGGCATTTATGCATAGTGAATGAAAGTAGGTATATTTAAATTCCAGATTAGACAGTTTTAGGAACAAGAGGGAAAACGGATATAGACACCCTCATCTTTGTATCATTGTATCATTAGAACATTAGCATAGAGCAAGAGAAGGGAGAGTTGTAGCAGAGAGTTGAGAAGAAGAACTCATGTACAAGAGCTTTGAATTAATATATGAAGCTTTAATTCAGATCTATGGTGTTATAATGTTTTTTGTTTGTACATGTTAAATGGTCTTCTTACAGTTGTTTTATGCTATCTTTTATGCATTTGCTTTAGTACTGTGAATGTATGATTTCATGTTGAATGTTTGAATCTGAGAGAAGGAAAATGAGCTTCAATTGTTTCTCTTCCTGAGTGAGAGAATTTCTTGCGAGGAGTGCAGTGAAACGTCCGCAAGGAGTGCGTTGACGAAGGTTCAGAGTTCATCTTTGAAAGATCAGGTGGCATACCATTTTTCTCATTCCCACAGAAGTGTAGGCAAAGCACAGGAGCTGTGGAAGGTGTGCGCACACTGGGCGAAACCTTAGAATTTATCAGCTAAGGTTGAGAGATTGAAAGACTACTATTGCAGATAAAGTGCACAGAGTCGGGGGTTCAAATACGCTGAGGTATTCAAAGGATTGCCGCAAAGAGTACGTGCAGAAGTCTTCTTGAGGACCTGAGTTGCGAAGAAATCTCAGAAGGGTTAGGGCCTTTGAATCATTCAAGAGAAAGCAGGAAGCCCAAGTGGTGTGCAGAAGTCATGTCCGAGAGAAGGATCGCATAGTCAATTTTTGAACCAGAGGTTCTTGAGGAGGAATTGAATGGTCGGAATTCTCTGAGGAGAAATCCTGAAATAGCGAGGACAGTAGCATCCAAGAAAGTTGTAGGTTTTTTAGAAGAAGGAAATATTACCACTCTAGGATCCATAATCAATGTGGATCGTTGATCGTGATTTTCACAAGCCATCGGATCATTTCGGCATTTCAGGGATCCTAACGACAAGGAGTTGAGCACAGCGAAATGAAAGTCTCGAAGTCGCGAGTTGCGACAGGAATTGCATTAGAGGTTTGATATTTCATCACTTCGGGTGTCGAAAGACGGAGGAGACAGCGCTTTGGGAGCGAGAGTCCCAAAAACCTGAAAGAGTGACAGGTGGCAGGAGTCTACGTCAAAGGTAGAAAACCGCAAGGGGGACAGGTGGCGTGTCTTCATCAATTGGCGGAGTCAAACCTTGTGGACCATTTCAGGGTTCGAAGGTCAAAGGATAGAGAGCCTTGCATCCGGATTTGCAAAATCGCGAAACATGAAATCCCGAAGTTGTGAAGGGCGTGATCCTATTTCAAGTTAGGAGATTTGGGTTGATTCTTTGTGTTTAATCGTGTGAGCACACTCATAAGGACCTGTGGAAAAACACTGTTGTGTGTGAAGGTTATTTATTGAGGGGAAACCAAAGAGTCTATTAGACTCAAAGGGTAGATTTAGAGCAATCCTATAAAGACCTCAACCCGAGGGTTTGGGGGTCTGCGTCAATTGTGGTATCAGAGCCTAAAAAGATTTCTTTTCTTTCTGTAGCAGAGAAAAGAGGAATTTTGCAGCCATGCCACTGAGAAGAAGAGACATGCAAATACTCGATCCACCAAAGGAAAGGGAAATGCCAAGAAGAAGAGACAAGAAAATACCTGATCCACCAGAGGAAAAAGAAAGGGAAATGCCAAGAAGAAGAGACCAGCAATTACCTGACCTGGAAAGGGAAAGAGAGATGCGTGAATTACGTGCCAGGCTTGATGCCATGGAGATGGCATAGAGGCGCACAATTGACATTGGGGATATTAGTGAATCTAAAAGTGAAAATGAAGCCAGAACTGAGGAAGTTGTAGTCAAAGATGTTGTGAAAGAACGCCTATTCAGGGTTGTTGCAAGGATATGTGCCAGGGAAAAAATGGATATTCCCATGTATGATGGAAACCTAGATGTTGAGGATCTTCTAAACTAGATTAGAGCTCTAGATAAATATTTTGACTATAAGGATGTCAAGGAAGACAAGAAGGTCAAACATGTTGTCACAAGACTTAAAGGACATGCAACACTATGGTGGGATGAACTGTAGGCTGACAGACACTGCAAAGGCAAGAAGAAAATCAAAAGTTGGGATAGAATGGTCGCAAAGATGAAAGCCAAATTTATACCTAGAGATTATCAAATTACTCTGTTTCAGAGAATGCATAATTTGAGACAGAAGCTAATGTCAGTGAAAGAATACATTGGATATTTCTACAAGATAAACATCAGAGCAGGTCATCGAGAAAGCGATGATGAAAAGGTTTCCAGGTACATGAATGGTCTGTGGTATGACATTCAAGATGAGATGAGCATGATGAGATTTCAGAATGTGGAGGATGCTTATCAGATAGCTCTAAAAGCTGAAGAGAAGCTGAGCTAGAAGCAAGTTCAGAGAGGTCGAGGCAGAAGTCAAGTTAGAGGCAAAGTAGTTGCCCAAGATAGAACTCAGAAATCTAAATAAGAGGGGAAGCAACCTCAAACTCAACCTCAACCCGAGAGAGGAGGAAGCTCACACAGAGGGCAGTATGCTGATAGAAACACTTTTCCTCAAGCCAGAGGAAGAGGAAGAGGTAGAGGTGGTGAAGTGAAATGTTTTACCTATGGAAAAATCAGACATAAATCTTATGAGTGTCCAATTAAGAAGAAAGAAGGTGGTGAAACCCACATTTTCGAAGCACAAGGATGGAATGTTGAGGCAGAAGTGTTGGTTGTGGAGCCTGATTATCTTCCTGATTTAGAGGTCCTTGCTTTTAGCTGTGTTTATACCCCATGAAGTATTTACACCCCAGAAGTATGTACACTCTTCCACGCGGGGGAGTGCAGATCTAACGGTAGAGATTATGTTAGGGTTTTTTTCCCTAGAAGGCAACCCTCTTTTATGAGGGAAATGTATTGCGGCTATGATTGATGGTGAATTGTATTCTGAGAGAGGAGATTGTGAGAGAAAGAAGAGGAAGTTACAGCAGGTTTTGCTGTAGGTTGTATCCCTTCATTTGCTGGATAATAATAAAGGAAGGACCTGGAAATTTCTCTGTGGATGTAGCCCACACTGGGTGAACCACGTAAATCTGTGTCTCTCTTGTATTGTGTGTCTTCTGTGTTTTGTTTCTGCATTTGTTTTATTTTATTGGTTTGTGGTCCTGTTTTTCTAACAAGAAGATGCTACGGGAGGAAGATCACTAATGATGAGGAAAGTTCTCTTAACACCAGAAAAGGAGGCGGAGAACCCATCCCAAAGGAACAGACTTTTTTCAGACTGCTTGCAAGACCAAAGACAGGGTATGCAAAGTCATCATGGATAGTGGTAGCACAGACAACCTCGTTTCTACAAAGATTGTAGAAAATCTAGAGCTGGATACTATTGAGCATCCAAGCCCATACAGAGTTTCGTGGCTACAAAAAAGACATCAGGTAAATGTCACTAAACAATGTTTAGTTGAATTTAAAATAGGAAGATATAAGAATGAAATACTATGTGATATCATTCCCATGGATGTTTGTCATATATTATTGGTGTTGGTCACTATAATTGCTCAATTAATTTCAAACAACCAAGTGAAACATAAATTATCAACCCAGGGAAGTCTTTTGTTTCAAAGATAGCTGCGCACTATATATGCTCAATTCCAAAAGCACTTAGTGTTGTAGTAAAATAAATCATTCTATCTAAACTTGCTGAAGTGAACTGAAGTTCTGAATTAAATCACAGGAAAGAAATCTCCCTATTGCAATTCTTTATAGTTCAAATTAAGAATCCTGGATTACATTTAAAATAACATTGCAATGGGTAAGAACAA
>ML847055.1:19565-35042 GCA_009831015.1 Picea engelmannii
ATTGATTATTTCTCATATATTGTGCATGGTGTATTGTGGTGTATTGGTGTAACTCTTATACTATTGTTCATTTCTCATTGGATATAGTTGAATGGTTTAAGTATAAGTTGAAAAAGGTTTTAAATTGTACTTGCTACTGATTCGCCCCCCTCTTAGTATCAACAAAATACCTATTTTTTTCTATTCTCTCCACATCAAACCCTAGGGCAGGTTACATTTTAGTTCTAATCTGGTGCAGCCCTAAGAATCATACCTTGAAAGGTTTTCTTAACCAATAGATCACTATATTGGTTTTTGTCTTTATTCCTGTGGCTAATAGGTTTATGCTACCCCGTACAACCAACATTCAAGGTACTTTTGCTCCTGATCGAATTGGAAATTAAAAAGAAAAAGATGGATTCATTTCCTCCCGCGGTTGTCATTCGTTGTCAATTCCTTGAGTGTAAAAAATTGTAGGTATCTAGAAGTTACAAATGGTTAATCAATTGTTTTGTACAACAACATTGAAATTATTCTTTACCTAATCCACCCTAAACCTTCTACCAATCATGTGTAGTGATTACCTTATCTTTGTTGGACATTTCCCTTTTCTCCACCATATAATTCATCATATTTGCGGATTTTACAGAGGTGATATTCTCCTTTTTTAACTGTATTTTAGGGAAACACTCAATGGTATTCTTGCTTAATTAGTTAAACCAAATACATTTCTACCTCGATCAATTCGAGTGAGCTCCAAAACCCATTACCTATTAGATTCCATTTCCAAGGGTCGATTCCTTGGATATGATCATGTAGTAGGAATTTGAGAAGTTCAGTTCATCTCTATGACAACTCTAGATATGATCTTTACACACCTATCCCAAACTAATTTGAAGGATCAAGTGTATGCTAGTCGATTTTATTCTAAATCCATGGATTCAATGTGATTGAATCTTGTGATAAAAAAGTACTTTATTTTGCAATATAAACCTTATATCTTGTTGATATTGACAGGAACATTTGTGCCTTAAAAGGGTTGCAAATAATCATACATTAGGGTTGGTAGGTATCTGCAAAATATGAAATTTAAGATATGATTTCTCCTTTATAATTGATGGCACTTATTTGTTGAGTTTGGGAACCATCACTGCAACAAGATTTTATGAGGTTATATCATTCATCAATGTAGTACCATTCAACGGGATTAATATCACTTGAGGCTGATTTCATTTCCCTACAATACTTGGTATAAATATCATTGTGGGATTGGTACAAACCCATTATTTGATCATCAAAAAAATGATATAACACATCATTGTTGTCTCATATATGTTGGTGCATTTAGTGAGGAATGTATAGCGATTTGTATCATGTATAAAGGTGGAAACTTTGAAGCCTAAATCTCCTCATAAAAAACTATTGGACTTAATTTCAATCTGAATTTTTAATTCATTTTTTGTGTTGTCCATAACTACCTTATTTCTTCATTGGAGGTCTCAATGAAATGTAGCCCTACACTAAAATATTCAAGCAAACTACAGACAAGTATTCAATCTCTTCATTGTTTTTTGTCCAATGGACTATGTTAGAGAATATTTTCAAGATCATAAATTAAAGGAATATTTAATAGCTCATTGATATCACATTTGGATATGTATGTTTGGGTTTAATAGTTCACATCATTGAAGGGTATATCTAAAACATTTTCTTGCTACCCTTCACTGCAGAATTAATTGTTTGGGTATGTCAATATACTTCCATGTTGCATTAATTTCTTTCATGGTTCATAGTTTATTTGTGATGAATGGTTTGTGATGTTCACATGAAAGCATGCTCGAAATAGATTGAGTATATCTTGAGTTGAAAAGAACTTACGTTATTTCTTGTGATTTAAAAAGTACTACATGCTTAGTGGTTTCAATGATCATTTATGGTTGGGCATTGACATTATACGTGGAATACTCTTGCAAGAAATATTTAACTTTTCATCATTGATAATTGTCAATATTGATTCATTCCCTTGGAGAAGATCATCAAATTTGTGTCAAGCCGGGTCTTTCCCCTTTCATAGTATCAATTACAATGACAGGACTTAGCTTAACTATGCGAGATTCCCCCTTAGGTTAGTGATTTTATTCTAGAATGTTAAATGCAAGGCCATTGAGGTGACAATGAGCAGCTTGTATATTTGTATTCTTAGTCTTTACCTCACATTAAAAGATATAATTTTCCTTTAGGGAGTGTCTGAGAGATAACAATTATCATGATCATCATCACGATGATGACCACACTCTCTCAACCATAATACCATTGGAATTAATGGGAAAGAATAGATCCGACTTAATAATCAATCAAGTACAAAGTGTTCATATCATCATAAATAATGTTTTCATATTCATCATTGTTGTGGTCATCATCGTCATTTCCATCATTGTCATCATCATCATCATCATGACGAAAATGATGATAATAATGATGGTGTTGTTATATTTTAGCTAACTCGACACCATGGTTGATATATTATACCACCAACACATAAACCTCTAACTCATATCTAATTGACACATGTACCTTCATCCCTATGACATATTGGATCATCTCTCCCCTGTCACTGGGGGGTTGAAGAGCCAAGGTTCATCAATATTTGACCAACAAAACCCTAAGGCGTTGGCATATTTAATATTCTATCTAAGGCCAAAGAAGGTATCACT
Source organism: Picea engelmannii (assembly GCA_009831015.1). NCBI lineage: Eukaryota > Viridiplantae > Streptophyta > Pinopsida > Pinales > Pinaceae > Picea > Picea engelmannii. The sequence goes on from ML847055.1 coordinate 22,259, forward strand.
TGAGACGCCATGATAATCATAGAGACCACTTATTCTTGTGTTGGATGTGAAGGGATAGTGTATACAAGGAAGTCTCTCGGTCATACATACATTTTTTCATTCATAATGAAACATAGAGTACTAAACATTAACCATTAAGATAAATATACATTTACTCAGAAAAATCATTGTTATAGAAAGATTTGCCTCACCATTTCTATCTTGCACAGAGAGCCTTTTTCCATTTCCCTATGCAGACTTATCAACCCCCTTTTGATAAATCCAGAGCCAAAATTATATATTTTTCCACGTATACGCTCCCTAATTGCTATGCAAGATGCATATATGCTTGCTACTCCACTACATCTCGTGTATATCAAGGTTTGTGCCAGAAAATACAAAATGAGGTCAGGTTTCCATGTCACGACAAAATATCTCTGATCTTTGTCCTTCCATATACTAGAAACATTCTGAATCGGCCCTTTAGTTGCATTCTGGAGGCTATAAGAGCAGAATTTCGAGCTATGGAAAAAGAGGAGAAAGAATTCAACTTTGAGAGAAAAGTTACTCTGGAGAAATTGCTTCATATTGAGTCTACATCCCTTTGTCCCTCAAGTCTGAACACAGTGTTTAGCCCCCAAGCTATTTCCTTATTGTCGAGAGGACCTCATTACCTCTTTGCTATGAGCTTGCATTTGGTGGAGGATTGAAGTGGTGGAGACCCAGTTGGAAGGAACTTGGTTTCTTTGTTTCAAACTGTGCCGACACGGAAGTTCGTAATGTTGATACTTCTGTTGATCAATTATTAATTGAAATACTCCTTTCCCGTCCTATCGATATCTTGCAAATATATGATTATTATCCATGGGAATGTTTGTAATGTTTATTAATGGATTTTTATATCTAATGTGCTAACTCATTTTATATATTGTCACTATATACTTGCATCGCTTGTTTGTTGAGAACTTATTGCAGGTGTAAAGCTTTGGGTCAAAGTGCTCAACGGTAGAATGACATCAAATGATTGGACCGAGGTAGGCTTCTTCCTCATATTGCACATTTGTTTATATAGCACATGTTGGAATTGAGTTGATTTCTGCAGTCATACCTATCTGTTGTGGTTTACCCTTGGCCATAGAGAGTTTTTCCCTTGTAACAGAATTGACGACTCCACTGGGGAGAGATCTTTTTTCTAAGGGTTGAATTGTTTTTCCTTCTTACATTGTTTTTTTTCCTTTGTGTTTCTTGCCGTATCACAGTTGGACAGAGTTTGTTCACTCTGGGTCTGAGTTTTTCAGCCTTTTACCCTTGCCTAGCCTTGTTTTAAAAGATATACACCCTTTTTCCCCTGACATCCGCGTATACACGCTTGTTGTCCCACTACAAGAGGCGTATATATGCCCTTCTCTCTTGAACAGTCGCGTATACCACTTTCCCTTGCTTTCTTTCTTGGTTTAGTGACTGTTGAGTAGGTTTTGAGGATCATTGAGCCTTCTTAGGTCTTTGTGGTGCCTGTTGAGATTATCTGGGATGACAGGAAACCCGTTTAGAGTTGAATTTTTGGGCGACGTCTTTCTCTTTGTTTTTCATTTTTGATTTGTCCTTGGTAGTTGGGTCATCTGCTTAGTTGCTTGGTATTCTGCTCGAGTGATTTCTTTTATACACAGTAGAAGTTATATATCAAGTCACTTATCAGTCCATGCATTTTCTTTTTAGTACATTGAAAATACAAAAAATAGGTATTTTGCATTGGTTGGTATTTTTGTCTTTGAACCTTTATCATTAGCTTAGCACATTTAGCGAAAGATTGCATTTTACTTCAGAGTTGCAGAGTTAAAATTGAAGATTGCACTGTTTTTATTTAGCATATCATTCATTGAAAAGTTAAAGTTAGGCTTTGCATTATATCTATTTTTATTTTCATGCAGAGTCATAACACCATGAGTTTCATTTCCATACCTTTTTGAGTAATCACAACTAATAAAATTTATGCTTTAAACTAAAATTGATTAGTAATGATTTTATTGTTTAAGGTGCACAAACTAGCCTAGGATTTAGTGCCTTGGAATAGGATTTTGTGAGTAAACTTCTCCAAGGCAATTAAATCAACATCTGTGTCTGAGACAGGGAGTTGAGAAATCCATTTTATAATTGGTAATATCAGGAGGCTCCGCTCACACTAGAGTTAAGAACGAGGTTGTACGAAGTTTGTTGAAGGGATAAACCCTGGATACTCACCTAGCATCAAAGATATTTCTGTGGATTTACTCATATTTAGGGATCTTGCTAGTATCCATACCTCTATGAGAGGCAGTACTTTCAAGGTTTCAGGCTTTTCTACCTTGCCCATATGGTAATCCAGACTTACGACTGTTCGCTTGTGCATCGGTTAAACAATGGTTGATTAGTTGCTTAACTTAGGTTTCTCATAGGTTACTTGCAGGGGTTATTCTTCTTGTATCCTGAGTCAGATAGGGGTCAGACAACACACAACCTTTATGGAGGATTACCTCTCTGGAGGGATCTGACCAACTGGTTGTTAAGCCTACGAGGGGCCTTATAACTGATTATGTTACCTCCAAACTTTAGCAGGGATTCTGAAGTCCCTCCTGGACAAGGCATACCTTGTTTAGTGAGGGAGGCCACTCAACCACTTTATTCTATTTGCATGCATATTGGTTGTTTGACTTTTTGGTATCCTCTTTGATTACTAGTTGGCCCTAAGACTCTGGTTTTTGGTTTCATTATGATGGATAACAGAGTGCCTTTTACTCCTCCATTCATCACTACCCCCCCCATGATGCCTCCTCATTTTATGGGGGAAGACCCTTCTATTTTTTACAATGGTATGCACGATTACAATGCTCAATCCACACCTCGGGTCTCTAGTCATTGTTCTGTTGATATGCCTTCCCACATGCAACCCCCTCCCTGGTCTACTTATATGAATCCTAGCATTGGACCTAGGGGCACCATCGCTCCCATGCCCACATCTTCATTTGATATGAGTCATGTTCCCATGTGAGGTTGGAACCTTCCACCTTATGGATCCAATCCTAGCTATGTTCTTTCAGGAACCAGTGCTCAGATGGGTGCTTATTACACCCCATCCATGTATCTTTCATCTGCCATGTTCGTCCCTTTAAACACTTCTTTTGCACCAGGTCCTCAAGTACCCCTAGGTCTTCCGTATGGGGAAAATCAATTTTATAATTTGGGTTACCCAATTTATGGGACACCCTCACAAGGGGGAAACATATATCCTCACTCGAATAATTCTTATCCTACCTCAGTCTCTTTGCAGACCTTAGTGATGATGCATGTCCAGACCTCTTCAGACCACCTTGGCATAAACCACCATGTTTCTGGGCCAGGACAAGGAGTATACCAGGATCCTTTCTGGCCTACAATGTTTCAGAATCAATCTTTTTTGGGACCTTGGAATCAAATACCGCAATCTATCGCTAGCCCAACCACTGGAAGCCACACTAGTGCACCATCGTCCACCTCTGCTAGTCATGTTGGAGATGAGTCGACACTTTCTACAAATCATGTTGACAACTCAATTCCAACCTCTGCCAATTATTTTGGGGGCACCATCTTTTTCACCTCAGATCATAGCCGTGTCACATCTCTGAATCCTATTCATCATACAAGAGACGACTCTCTTTCCTTGGCCAGTCCCATCGAGAAACCTAAACGTCTTAGACGTAAGCCTAAATTCCTTTGCAGAACTTGTGAAGGAAGCCATCTTACTCGCTTGTGCCCAGTGACCATCGGGATACCAGAGGCATGGGGCTCGCCCAAAAGCCCTTCGGACTTCAAGACACCCATGGTTCCTCCTCACACCACTTCACCTTTAATGATCTCAGTGGTCTCACTGTTGAGATTTTCCTTTGACCTCACCCCCTCCATGGAGGGTGAAGTGGCTCCTGTCCCCGTTACCATGCATCCTCTTTAACCTATAATTGAATAAGTGACCACGGCGGTGCCATTTATGGTCAAACCAACTCTCCTTGAAAAGAGTGATGCACCCTCTAGTCACGTCATCAACATTCCAAGCCTTCCCCCTTCTGAACACGAGAGATTCATTCTTCCTCTGAATACTCTCTCTCCGAGTTTTGACAAGGTCCCCTTCGACTGGGATGACCTGAAGAGACATCCCATACCCCCACCTATGTTTTTTCCACTAAGAGACATTATTCGAACCATAACATAGACTATGTACTCTGTTAGCACTTTCTCCTCCTCGACTTGGAGAGCTTTGGGCTTTCCCAAGATTTTGTCAGCTATCCGTAGGATACTGACTTTTCGCAGAAGGCCAAGATGGGAGCCTTGGAATCCCCCTTTACATGTTGATTAGAACTAAACACGAATCTTAGTTAATCTCTTTTCCGACTCGTTATTAAAAATTGAAAATATCGCTGAGTGATTTGTCCCTTTCACACTCGTTAAAATTGGATTTGAAAGATCATGAGTCTTAGTTAATCTCTTTTCCGACTTGCTATCAAAAATAGAAAAGATCACCGAGTGAACTTGTCTTTTTCACACTCGTAAATTGGATTTGAAAAGACGTCTATTTGGCACAAGTTTACCCCTTTTTCACACCAAGTAGACTAAAAGATATAAAAAAGGACATTTTTTGGCGTTAAATTGTGATTGCATCTCATGCCCTTGCTTGCAGTATTAAGCCTTTAGCTGGTTCTCACTTTTCATTATAAACCATGGCCCAAGAAGTTTGCATCCTCAACCAAGCAGAGCCTTGTTTATATCCTTCGCAATTTGGCACCCTATACCCTGGAGGGAACATCACCCGGAGTGTCCATCTCTCGCATGCATTTCCTTGCATTGAGCATAGGTACGTTCCACTGATGGAACTAGTTTTTCTTACTTGCAACACTCGTTCCCTCCTCTGTATCATAGCATTCACTTGTTATGAAAAAAAAAAAAGACAGGTGGGAAGGGAGTACTATATTGTAATTGGCAGTAGTCGTATCGCCTTTGAACAGAGCACAAAGTTATTGAGTCCTTGCATCATCATAATTTTGGGTTTATCATGGCCTTAGGAAGCTGATCTCATTACATAATTTTCTCTACCAACTGGTTAATCTTCCAATCACTATAGAGAACATTATGGATGCCTCCTGCATCTAGTTGTCACATCATTAAGTCTATGTTGCCGGAGTCCACCGTTTGTCTCATGCTCTTATTCAAAGGAAGTATATCAACTTGTGTCAGCCACTCCTCAGAAATATTGACTTTGAATGTCATCCATACCCTCAGTTTGTCTCATAATCACATGATACTTTGGTCTTATGATGCACCCTGGCCCTACTTTCATCATTGGTAGGTCACCTTGAACCCAACAATTGACATTTCATCATGGGTCGTTGACTGGGTGTTCTCCCTTGTGTTTGATGATAAGACATTTATTCACACTTTGGGATTCATGCAATGTCTTGGATTCCATTAGCCTTATTGGTGGGTTCCTCGCCTTTGTCAGCATTTTTCATCATTGGCTTCTATTCAAATGGTATTTTTCATGTACCACTTGCATTTGGCACACGTGAAAGATGCACAGGGTCGTTGGTTCATGAACATGTTCTCCATCCGATCTCCGCCAAATCATGAAGCTCTTGCTTTGTTCCTCGTGCTGACTGTTGAGAGATGCTTTAATGCTCTCCTTTCAGCGGGGCTCTTTCCATCAACTTCAGCTCATGTATTCTAGATACGAGACCTAGAGTCTTATGAGTACCTTGAGACTTGCAGTCATTATTGGCAGGCTCTCTCACCATTGACAAATGGGAATACATCAATGTCTCCTGATCAATGGATCTCTCAAGTGTTTGACACCAGCTCCTTTATTCACATTTGTAGAGATGTACTCGGTGCCTTGATACCTACTTTCATCATTGGTAGGTTGTCTCATGTTTGTTAACGGTATACCTCAATGACTGGTAATCAAACGACATCTCATCGTGTTCGACCTCAACTCATTTATTCACATGATGTAGACTTGCACCATTGGTGGATTGTATTGAAGACTTGAAGACATCACTTTGTGGATGCATCTTTCCTAAGATGTTGCTTCCATTTCATTGGAACAACACCTATTTGACTTCAACGATCATGGGATATTAGATTGTACTCCATGGTATACAGATATCTTCAGATTGATTTTGAGACTGGTTTCACTAGGCCTTGTTCGTGACTATGACAACTATTGGCATGTAACCGCACATATACTTTCCTACTCATGGCCATGAACACCTGTTGGTATATTTTCCACATGGATCTGCATTGTATTCTTAGTAGCCATGTATGCAAATTCAGTACATAATGTAATGAAAAATTGAGTTCGTCCAGCTGGTTCTCTACCACTCCACTTTTGGGTTATTTATAATGTATTTCGGCCATTGCAGATACTCCTTTGATCTCACACATTAGGGGGCATCTGTTATAGCAAGATTTGCCTCACCATTGCTATCTTGCATAGAGGGCCTTTTTCCATTTCCCTATGTAGACTTATCAACCCCCTTTTGATAAATTCAGAGCCAAAATTACATATTTTTCCACATATACGCTCCCTAACGGTTATGCAAGATGCGTATACGCTTGTTGCTTCATTACAACTCACGTATATCTGGATTTGTGGCAGAAATTACAAAATGAGGTCGGGTTTCCATGTCACATCAAAAGATCTCTGACCTTTGGCCTTCCATATACTAGAAATGTTTCGAATCAGCCCTTCAGTTGCATTTTGGAGGCTATAAGATCACAATTTCGAGCTGTGGAAAAAGAGGAGAAAACATTCAACTTTGAGAGCAAAGTTACTCTGGAGAAATTACTTCATATTGAGTCTGCATCCCTTTGTCCGTCAAGTCTGAACACAGTGTCCAGCCCCCAAGCTCTTTCCTTATTGTCGAGAGGACCTCACTACCTCTTTGCTATGAGCTTGCCTTTGGTGGAGGATTGAAGTGGTGGAGACCCAGTTGGAAGGAACTTGGTTTCTTGGTTTCAAACCGTGCCGACACAGAAGTCTATAATGTTGATACTTCTGTTGATCAATTATTAATAGAAATACTCCTTTCTCGTCCTATCGATATCTTGCAAATATATGATTATTATCCATGGGCATGTTTGTAATGTTTATTAATGGATTGTACTATCTAATGTGCTAACTCATTTTATATATTGTCACTATATACTTGCATCGATTGTTTGTTGAGAACTTCTTGTAGGTGTAAATATTTGGTTCAAAGTGCTCAATGGTAGAACGACATCAAACGATTGGACCGAGGGAGGCTTCTTCCTCGTATTGCACATTTGTTTATATAGCACATGTTGGAATTGAGTTGATTTCTTCAGTCATACCTATCTGTTGTGGTTTACCCTTGGCCATAGAGAGTTTTTCCCTTGTAACGATCATAGAATATTGCAGAGAGAAAAATGACTTTGTATTATATTCATTAACTCCAAATGCATACAGATACAAAGAACCATAACATAGGTATATGCCATGACCTCTATATTCATTCAATAGTCATTACATTCCACTATTTATGTGCTCAGTTCTCATTCTTTCTCAATTCTAACTCAATTACAAACTCTTTACAAAAATTAGACAAATTTGATATAGAAGACTCAAAACTGGACTATTCTCCAACTCTCTTCAGTAAACGTTAGATCTGCATGCTCTGTCGATCCGCATGTAGCCCACAAATATTCCTGAAGTATGGAAAGCCTAACTAGCTTTCCATCTCATCCATACATTTTTCCACGATCACTCAGGTCATTATAGCACTCAAGTAGAAAATATTCCCAAATATATGCTCAGATTCACTACATGTGGTCTTCTTAATTCCTTGCGCATAGTGAAAAAATGGGTTGGTGCACACAATTTTCCTTTGGCCGATGTTGCTCTTGATATTTCCTTGCATCGTACAGTGTATCTTCATGGGTGTGTGTTACATGGAATTGTTTGGGTCAATTTAGCCTTAGGTTTTTTTATTTTTATCCTTAGTGTTGTTTAATTTTTACTTTTGTCCTCTTCCTTATAGTCTTCTTAGGTCTTAGCACAAATAAAGTTAAGGTCGATGTTGGCCCAAACACTTGGTTTATATCTCCATCTTCATGACAAGGTTAGACAAGCCATCATCCTTATGCTACCACCACCTTGACATGTCACAATTTCCACGATGTACTAAAAACCCCTCCACTTTGTCCCTCTGCCCATTAGAAGGTCAAATTAGGTTCTTTTTGTACACTGCCACCTCATCAGGACATTTCGTAGCGCATCTCAGGTACACTTTGCTCTCATTGCCATAATTTCACTTATGATTCTTTGTCATCCGATCTCCTTGTTTTTAGCACTCATGTTTTTAAGGGAATAATCTGGGATTTCATCATTTAAATCTCTTCTAACTGTTTTTCCAAGATTTCAAATTCCTCTTAGCTCGGCACTACAGAAACTGGTGTTTTCAGAAAGGCACTATGGAAATTGCTGGGAACTGGATGACGAAAGTGAGTTGGAGGTTAGACCAGTTGCAGGTGGATTCGTCCAAGCCTAAACATATCAACTTTTAAGCCTCAGCCTCCAACATTCTCCTTGCATCTCCATTTTCCTTTGAAGTCCTCCTTCATTTCTTGACTATTAGACTATCATATGTCCTTTCATAAGCGTGGAGGCAAAATAGGCTGAAGAACATTAAAACCTTAGACAGATCCAGCTTTGAAAAAGACTATCCATCCAATTCCTAAGACCTATGTCTTTTTGTTTTTCCTCTTGCATCACTCAGATTGTTGTCTTATTTTTTCTTCTTATAATATCAATGGATACTCCACAGAAGAAGAAGGCTCATAAGGGTGTGAGCATAGTGAGAATTGAACCCTATGACATGCAACTGTTTTCTGCTGAACCTTTGATCAGGGAGGTTTTCCAAAGAGTGGGATGTTTCAATTTCTTTTAGAAGATGCAGAGGAGGCACCTTGAGGTAGCTAGAGAATTTTCCTTGAATTTTGATGGAACCAAAACTAAGGTGCGGACTCTTGAACTTGAGGTATCTGAAGAAACCATAGAAACATCTATTGAGATGCCCAACACTAGTGAAATATGGTTTAAGTCCATGAATCTAAATGAAACTTTCTCTAAAGAATTCCTTAAACCTGAATGTCAAGGAGATAACCTATCAAAGGGAGTTCCTAGGAGCCACACAGTTAAAGGATTTGATAAGATGATAAATGTGATCCAAAGATATTTCACCTGTGGGGGAAGGTTCAATATGATTTATCAGTACCACTTTATACTTTTTCTACACTTTGCAAGGAAAGACCTCATGAACCTCCATTTCTATTTGTTTAGAAGCATTGGGAAAATGGATGGCAGGGTCCAAGCCAAGTCCAAGGTTGTGGACACAAGCGCTTTTCACTCAGGGTTGATTAAGATTCTTTTGATGGAGGAGTTGAAGAAAAAGAACATTGAATGGGAGCATTTTATTGTCTCTGCACATTTTCAATTGAATGCTTCCCCTACTCCACAGTCCAAAGTGCAGATTCTTCTTTAGGCTGATAGCACCGTGCATACAGAGAAAAGTAAGAAAAGTAAGAGTAAAGATATTGATAAAAATGATGAGGCTCCTAATAAACAAGAAGGATAAGAATGATCTTATCACTCTCCACCAAGGGAAGTTTCACCCCAACCAGCTCCAGAATTAGAAAAACTTCCATCAGCTAGACCCATAGACACAAAGGGAAGGAGGTTAATTTTCCCATCACCATCTGTTGTAGTTGAAATTGAAGCTAGGAGGACTTTCACCAGATCATCAACAAATAAGGAAACTATTGAAAAGGAGAACACAATAGAATTTCCCATCAAGAGAAAGGGTAAAGGTAAAGTTGAAGCTGTTGAAAAACACATTGAGGTGATACACATAACCACCCCTCTAGGGAACACTACCTTTAAAAGGCTGATTAGACAACTCAGAGAATACAAAGATGAAATTGATAAAATGAAAAGGAAAGAGTTAGTTGAGAGAAAGAATCCAAGTGATCTCATGGATATGTATAGTGAGACCCTTGTAGATGCCAAGTTCATTGCTAAGAGATTTAGGCCTCTCCACATGCAGCTTAAGAACCTATACAAGAAGAATATAACCTACCAAGGACAGATCAGGGGGTTAAATATGGAGCTCCAGCCTTACAAGGAAGAATTAGCCAAAATAAATTTGAATATGTTGGCCCAAGTAGCCATAAGGAGGAGTTACATGCTCAGAAAGTAATGGATGAAATACCTTAATAAATCTCAACTTTGATATGATTACTCCTTGCTTTGTTTTGAAGATTTTGAGGATGTATGTTGCTTATAAATATTTTTTTCACTCATACACCACATTATGAGGCTTCTATAGGCATACCTAACTCTGGAGAAAATTTTTGGATGTTTTGGGGCTCAAACTGGACAAATTGGGAAGCTACAGGAAATTTTGCAGTGTTTGGCACTGCGAACTAGTATACACATTCAACCACTGCAAACTTCATTGTGAACTCCATTGTGAACTGGCTGATACAGTCATCGCTACAAGATTTTTCTCAAACTCCTATTTTGATGGGTTCAAGTGGATCAACAGTCACCAGATGACTAGGGGAGCATCGTACAACTATTTGTGGGTCAGATTAAAGCTGGAGGATACCTGGAAACAAAATTAATTCCCTCAAAGGACACCTCATTATGCAAGATTAGGGTGTTAGGATAGTTTCCAACATTATCATTTTTTGTAGCAGTTTGTTGATTCCAGTTTGAACAGGTGTAATTACCTTAGCTTGAGATGAAAGAATCCTATGTTAGAGGATGAAATCACATTGTATGTTGTTTTTCCCTATCTAGGCTATAAAAGGAGCATTAGAAGACATTTTGTAGGTTCTAATGGTTGATGCAAAAGACTCTTTTGGTAATTATACAACATAACCTACTCTAGTTTGATGTATCAGACTTGATGATTTTTTTTTTAATGAAGTCAATTTTCTCTTTTGCCATCTTATCTTTCTCTCTCGTTTTGATTTTTACTATCATTGAATGATTCAAATGATATTTTGTAGTTGTATTACAATGGATGTTTGATTGTGATGTTGTTATAGCTTTCTCAGAGTTTTTTTAGCTTGGATTTAAGAAGCTCTTGTATCTTAATCTTTTTTTTTTTTTTTTGTCTACTGGTAAATCCTGATGCTAGTGGTAGACTCACTTCATTTTCTTACTATGTCTTCCTTCTATCCACACTAATCCTCAAAACCCTGACCTAAGCTAAACAAGACCTCTTTTGCAAATGCATTTCATTTAGATTTTCCTGTGTTTTGACATTGTTGAATTGAGTTTTATCCATTTGACACCACATTTTAAGACTTATCTCATAAACCTATTGATGGGTACTGAGCTTGCACATTAGTAGTCAAAGTGTAACTTTCAGTGCTAACATTCTTGGCGCCATTGTATAGGAATGGATTGAAAAAATTTCCCTGGGATTGAATGACAAATAAATACTAATTCTGAGGGTGTATAGTAGTTAGTAAATTGAATACTGCAGTTTTCACCTGGCGATTCCACTATTTCAGTTGTGGCTCCTAAAGGCAGACACATGAGGTATACCCCACATATACCTCTGGCTACACCTAAAGCTGAAACAAAGAAGATCATAAAGAAATGAAAATATTCTCAAGAAGGATTTTGAGTTGTTGTTCCAGGTACTACTAGTTATTTTCTTGATTCCACTTTTAAAACACTAGTAGTTGTATCTAGTGCTCCTCTTTTACCCTCTATTGAAATTTCTATAAATTTAAATCTTGAAGATTTCCCTGTGGAATAATCTTCTTTTTCTCCCAAATTGAAAGAAGAAAGTTTTGAAATTATTTCCTCCCGTGATGTTGTAAGTTGGTTTAGACTTGAAATCTTAGAGGATTTTCCTACCCTAGGTTCTCCTTCTCCTCCCTCTCTTAAAATTGTTGTGACCAAAGAATAAGACACCTCATTTCCATTGGAATTTCCACCATCCTCTTCCAAGACTCAACTTCTCCTTATTAAAATTGAAACTTCTCCATCCTATATTCCTCCTTCTCCCAAGCTACACATCATCAAGTCTACAAATATACCAATCAAGACCCAATCTCGTCCTTATTCTCCTAGAATTTATAATCCTCCTCTTCATAATCCAATGGAAGGTGCTAATCTTCCTAGTGTTATCACCCCATAATTTATGGGAATCATCTTATGACTTGGATATTATCTGCACCTGGTGATTTGGTTCACAAATGATATAGCATTCTTCAAATAATTTGTGAAAAAGAGAATAAAAAGGAAAAGAGAAAGGAGGTCAGAGAAGAATTGAAGCAAAGGCCTCATGCAATAATGACAACTTGGTCATACCTTCTAAACATGACCAAGTTCTTTTAAATTTTCAAGATTGGAAAGGGTAGTAAATACATCTGATCATACTGTCTAATCTTGATCAGATAGCCCCTAGGAAAGGGTAGTGAATACATCTGATCATACTGTCTAATCTTGATCAGATAGCCCCTAGGAAAGGGTAGTGAATACATCTGATCATACCATCTAATCCTGATCAGATAGCCCCTAGGAAAGGGTAGTGAATACATCTGATCATACCATCTAATCCTGATCAGATAGCCCCCAGGTAAGAACTAGTGAATGCATCTGATCAGACCATCTAATCCTGATCAGGTAGCCCTTAGAAAGATAAACCCTTAACCCAACTGTTTAATCTGGGTTAACTGCCTTCTGACCATAAGATAAGACATA
>ML847056.1:24786-35041 GCA_009831015.1 Picea engelmannii
CTAACAATATGTCCCAAATATTCCACTTTGGAAAAACCAAAGGCACATTTGGACTGCTTAAGAAAGAGTTGATGATAAACAAGTAGTTGTAATACCTAATCCAAATGGGTGACATGGGCTTGCCAAGTTTTATTGTAGATCAAGATGTCATCAAAAAAGATGACAAAATGACATATAAAAGGTTTAAATATTTTTTTTCATGAGACTCTAGAAGGTGGAAGGTGCATTGCAAAGGCAAAAGGGCGTAACCAATAACTTATAATGGCCTTCATGAGTGTGAAAAGTATTTTTATGAATATGTGTCTTCTTCATGCAAATTTGGTTATAGCCCAAGCAGATATTGAGTTTGGTGAAGCATTGAGCACTCTTGAGTTCATCCAAAAGGTCATCAATGACTGAAACAGGGAACTTACCCTTGACTATTAGTTTTTTTACAGCTCAGAATTCGGGACACATGCACCAAGTTCCTTCTTTCATGAGGACCATGAAAACTAGTGAAGTAGGGAAGATGAAACCAGCAGTGAGAAACTCCTAGACTCTCTTTTCTATTTCATTTTTTTTTGGAAAATGGAAGACAATAAATGCATACATTGGCTGGGAGGATACCTGGTATGAGCTTAATAGAATGATCATTCTCACCTCAAGAGGATGGTAGTCCTCAAGGAGGTTCATGTGAAATTGGTGTTTAACCTGCATAGAGAATCTAGCATGCCAAAAAGGAACAACAACAATGCAAGTTTTGAGAGAAACATCAAAAGAGTATGAAAGAATTGCATTCCACAGTGAATTAATGAATAATTTACATGAAATATACTCTACATGAGAAACTAATTATCCATAGTAGTGCATCTATAGATTATGTGAGCATGCACTAATAGAAACATGAGTAAACTGCCACCTAGTCCATTTAATTGGCCATGCAGTCAACAGTGAACTAGTTTTCACAAGTGGAGTTGATATGCACTCATGCATGCACATGTGGTGTGCCCTCCTAGCCTCATCCATGTGAATTTTTCCCTCCTAGTGATAATTCCATAATATTCATGCAACACCTGGTGATTATTTTAAGGTGTGCATGCAACAATTGGTGATAATTGCAAAGTTTCCATGCAATACTAGACTCCACTAGTGTCACTGATGTACAATTGAGTAATGACTGAAGAAGAGTGGCACCCTTGTCTAGTGAATAATATTCTCATCTAGAGGAGAATATCTCAAACCATGGGAGACCAAGTGGAACCCTCAAAATAAACTATAGAACGTAGGAAAAAATATACTAGGTAAGTGTGCATGTATCTCCAACACCCCCCTGAATCACTACTAAGGAGTATATAATGAATGGGTCCCCACAATAAGCCATGTTAGGTACCCATGTACAGTGGATCTATGAAAACAAAACAAATGAAAAATAAGGAAAGAGGGAAAACCATGTGGGAACATCCTTCATGTGGAGTCACCATGCAATCTAGAGAAAGGATTTGGGATAGCTTGCCAAAGTGTCGTTAGGGTTCGAAAGAGGATTCAAAATCCTCCCCGACAACAATTCCAAAATTTTATTGCACAAGTTGTAGGTTGGGAAAATCTCGACCCAAACCACAATATGGACAAAACTAAGAGAACACCTACCCACTGTCGCCTCAGATAGGTATTCCCGTCACTTTAGAGGTGATGTGATCACCTCAAGGGGGGAATAACGGGTGACCCTCAGGGGAAAAGATAGATAAAGCGAGATGAAGATATGAATGATCCTATAGGTCGATTTTCTATATGGAAGGAGGGTTGGAAACAAGTTTCAGCAGTAGTCAATGGTTTCCAAGAAGTTCAAGCACCTACGGATGATGATAGTACCTACCTGAGACACAAGCAAAAAAAATGGTACGAGATATATGTCAAGTGGAAAATCAAGTTATGCTTGTTGTCCCTATTTGCAGCAGTCAACAAATATATATATATATATATATATATATATATATCAGCAAGTAAATAGTTTTTAGAGTTGCTAAATAAATGGCAAAAGTCAAGATAATGATGCAAGAGATAGGATAGCTAAACACAAGTATACCTATAGTATAGAAACACAAGACTTTAGCAAGTGGAACAAGGCTATAAGAAACAAGTCTTGTAGAGATATTATTCATCCGTATGGTTGTATAAAACAAGTTGTTACAGCAGAAAAAATCAGCCACTAAAAATTGCAAGTAATCCACCCAAAAAGTGCTCTAGGATTAATAGATTGTAGGGGAAAAATATTATCAACTTCTCGCGGTTGAATTGCGAGTTATCCATGAAAGTGTTTAGGGTTTGTTGAAGCCCTATTGGTTGAATATTTATTGTTATAAAAGTGTAAATAGGTTCTCAGAGAAACAAGATGCCTTGAGGGATTTAAGAGGCCTCAAGCAGCTAGAACAACTTCTAATTTAGACAATCTCAAAATCCTAAGTTTCCACGTTAACCAATAAAAGATTTTATTTCTCCAATGCAATTAGATTAGTGTCTTTAGTTATTGGGTTATGGATACAAATAAAGAATGAACTAGAAATGTTATTTCCTTGGGGGTGTAATCCCTTTTACTCCCTAAGGAAAGCAAGGCTAACTAGGAAGTACTAGAAGGGTGTAAACCCTTTTACTTCTCCTAGTAAAACCTTATGCAACAAATTATTCAAAGAAACAAATTATGGATATGGTGGGGTTGTATCCCTTATACTCCCCAAGAATTCTAGCAAATCACACTTGTAACCAAGAAATGAAGAAACAATAACATAGATTCCTTACCTAGTCCAAGAAACAACAAGATAAACCTCCTTTTACCAAGATTAATCCACCACAAATGCAAGAAAATATCTCCAAGAGAGGTAGAGCACTACCTCTTCTAACAATAGCAAAGAGAAACCATAACAAGAGCAAAAGAGAGAAAGAGATTTCCCAAAGAGGGCGCAAATTTCAGCTAGGAGTCTTCTCCCAATGGGAGAGTTATGATCTAAAATGAAATAGAGGTGGTCTCTATTTATACAAATCCTCTAAACATAGTTTTCTCACAAAATTTAGGGTAAAACACAATATAAGGGGTCAACAACCTGATGTATCCCCCCTCCTCTCTTTGGGGTTCTGCGACCTCCCGGTCTAGGATCTTTCAATTTTTCTGAGTCGAATTGACTCTTCGGGCCTTTTCTAGACCCAAATTAACTACACAGGTCCCCTTTCGTTGTTGGTGTAGGTCCTGTGATACCCGCAACCTCTTTCAGCGTGATTTTTAAATGTTGAGTTTCAAGCGTTAGCTCCTTTTTAATTAGCCCCTTTCTGCATATGGCTCTGGGCTATGACCTCTCGTAAGTGTGTGATTGCGGGCATGGACAAGAGTGGTTTGAGACCAACCCACTTTTCTCCCTGCAATTCACCTCCAGTTTCCACGCGTCCTTTTGGTGATACCGTGGGTTCAATTGCGGCCCGCTCTAAGAATTTTAAAGTTCGAGCATGTTCTGGCCCTGCAATGCGAGGTGACCATCAATCTCACGATCTTGACGGTGCTTCGTGATCAACGGTTGAGATCTATTCTCTCCTTATTCCTTCTCTCATCCTTTCACATGCCTTCCCAGACCTCCACGATCTGTCAACACATACCCCCGTTCAATCAACAGTCATGATTGATTTTGGCAATCCGGACTTAGGGGTTTTCAACTATCAACATTCACTTCCTCTGCAGTGGCTATCTCCCAGAGTGGAAGATCTGTTGACACATGTTCCTCGCAATTGGATGGTTCATATGAAATTTGACTCTCCGGCCTTCGAGAGTTCGTGTCCCCCCACGTCCTGCTTCTCCCGGAGTGTTTTTATCCGAAATACATGGATTTCCGCCACGCATCCTCCTGGATATGACGGTTAAGATTTAATTCGAGTCTTTACACAGAGTCCACATATTCATGCCACCTATCCTCTGGATATGACAGTTGATAGTTACTTCGGATCTCCGGCCCTCCGGGCTTCAGGATTTTAAATTCTCAACTGAAACTCTTCGAAGTGATTTCGCTGAAGTTCACAATTTGTCACCACGTGTCCCTCTAGATCCGATGATTTAGATCTTCTTAAAATCTTCGGGCTTTGGGAGTTTCAACTCTCAAATGAAACTCTTGAAGTGATTTCTCCAGAGTTATTGATCTGATGACATGTATCTCTTGGCAATCAACGGTCCCAAATTACTTCGGGACTTCGGGACTTTGACAAGTCCACTCTCTGGTACGCACAAGGGTTAAGTCTTGTGTACTTTACCTAGATCCAATGGTTGTCGATTCCTCTACACTCAGATCCAACGGCTAGGATATGTTCTTCTTCTATGCACTCTCCTCTGATTCCTGGACGTATATCGGACGGTCCAGATCTCTTCCCACAAACGATATGACGGTTGTTGTCACTCCTCCTCCTAGAATTTTGACTTCTTCCGACTTAGAATATCTTCTAAGTGTTCAAAGGCTTCAGCCTTTACTCCTCCTGTGAGTCTGGTCTCTTGGATCTCATCTTCGCTTCTGAAAAGCTTATCCCTTCAGAGATTTTTTTAACAGACTCATACCTCCTAAAGGGTCTCGGCCCTTTTGTTTCCTTTCAAAGTAAAACTCTGTGCCCACCTGGCTACCTTCTGCTCAATGCACGCCTTGCAGAGCTCCTTCTTACAGAGTGTTTTGTAACTTTGTCTCCTTGTGCCTTCTCTACACGGTTTCTCCTCCAAGGTATTCAATAACCTTGAGGTTCCTCTTGAGTTTGTGATCGCTCTAGTGTGCCCTCCTGGCACGTTATTTTCTGACTCCACAGAGTTCAAATGCGCACTCCTTGCACTGGCTACAAAACCTCCAATGCTCTGTTGTGCAGTCCTTGCACAGCCTAAAGAGCCTAGAACAATATTTTGAACTCAATGAAGATAAAGAAATATATCTTCCTATTGCGGATGAAATATATCATGCATCTACAACATACATAAACACACAGATAACATTCATAGAATACAGATAATTCATAAACACACCATGTGCAAGAAAGACTTCTTTTTCTTTGTATTAGATGAATGTTTGTTTACAAATGTGTACATAGACTGGACTACAACAGATTCTCAGTTCATTCTCTCCTACTCTTATTCCTAATATTTTGAGCTTCTCAGGCTCTCCTCTCCTAACTCTCATCAGTCTCCTCTCCTTGATCTGATACAAAGATCTATTTTCAAAAGAGGGGCTCTACGGGCCTATCCTCTCATTCACCTAACCTCATTTATTACATTGAAGTTTCATAAATGGCCATATGGTCTGAATTGAATCTAGATCCATCAACCTGTCAGTGTTTAAATGTGACTGTATCTTCTGCCTGTACAAAGTCATGGCTTGGTCTTCACTCAACCTTATAGCATTAATCCCTATAGGATCAGATTTTGAATTTAAAAATGGGAGGGTCGATGCCTCTCCCTCTCTTGAATGTGAGCTGATGTGTTGGCTTTCTAGTGCATCTGCTAATGTGGAAGGATGCTCCTGCATCATACTCCACTGCTGCGAAAAATTCATGATCTCCTTCTCATGAGCTCTCCAACCCTGTTGAAATCCCCCTGGATCCCAAACTTCTCCTTGGATTTGTCCTCCTGCCCCCATGCTTTGTTGTTTCCATTGTTGTTGTTGATGATTCTTCTTCTTCTTCCCTATTGTTGTGGCAGGATCTCCTCTGTTTAGATTCCCTTTGTTGATTGCTTCTTGTGCTAACCTCAACATCATCTCTCTTATCTCATCTATCAACCGGTCCAGCTGCTCTATTGGTTGGTTCTCCTTATGCAGTCTTCTCTGCTGCACTTCCTCCTTATCAATGGGTAAATCATCATGATCCCCCATGTTGTTTTCTTCTTCTCTAGCATTAGCTTTCCACCCTGCTACAGACTCTAGTTATGCAGTCTCATCATTGAGTTGTTGCTCAGCTTCCTCCTATGACAGATTATCTTATGTCAGCTCCTCTTGTGTTGGCATATCTTCAGTTTCCTCCAACTCCTCCCCAGGCTGGTATGCTCCTCTACTTGTTTCCAAATTGACCTGTTGGATGTGCATGCTTTTCACTATCACCCTTCTCTCTAGGGATTCCAATTCTTCATATAGCTCAGCAAATTCCATGTTATATGCTTCCTCCTCTGTTGCAAGCTTCAGTGTTGTAGTCATCTCTTGTTCATCTTCCTGGCTGAAAATTTTGAGCAATTCGGTTGAATGCTCTTTTCCTCCTGCTGGGGAAAACATCAGTGTCTCCTCCATCTCCTCTTCTTTGACAATATTTGTTGGTTTTCCTTCTATTGTTTCACCTGCAATACTTATTCTAGCCTCTTCTTGGTTTCTTGGCATGAATGATTTGATTCCTCCAATGATCAGAACACTCCTTTGATCCTCCTCCTTTGTGATGGAAGTATTTAACTTCTCATCATCTTCATTTACATGGTTTACAAACCCACATGAATCTTCATCTATCAGCACTCCTTGTTGATATGAACTCTCTGCAGAGTCCATGAGACTCTCAGATAGTCTCATATCTTTCCCCTTGCCCACCTGGAAATTTGGAGTTTCTTCTCTTCTTCCCACCTAGCAGTTCAAGAGATATTTAGCTAATCTCATATCATTGACCACCTGGCAATGTGAATTTCCATTGTTTTCCTCCTGACAGTCTATGAGATCCTTACTTGATCTCATATCATTGCCCACCTGGAAATATGAAAATTTATCTCTGCCCTCCTGGCATTTTATGAGGCCTACGGCTAATCTCATCTCCTCCTCGTCATTGAGGTGTCTCCCAATTTATAGTTCACATATGTGAATCATTTCCTCCTCTGTTTCACTGAGGTTTTCAGCATGCCTCAGCCACCTTTTCAACTCTTCTTGTTGGTTTCTAGCCAACAACTTTTGAACAAGCCATTTTGCGTTCCTATTCAGAGGCCATTCGTACCTCCAATGTACCTTTGCCTCCTACTGCATTCTCAATACTAGCCTCTCCATCCTTGATCTTATCTCATTAAGCTCCAGATCCATCTCTGGATTGCATTTCTTCTTGCGGCCTTCTCTCTGACCACGTTCATGGCCTTCAGTAGCCATTTTCACTCCCTGCTTGCCCTTCTGACAAGTCTTGTGGATTGCTTTGCATCTGAGAGCATCTCCATCTCCTCCTACAGCTCACCTGGCTATTTAAAAATTTGTTGTTGCACTCATGAAACAACCTTCTCACTAAGCATGAATACTCTTCTTTCCTTCACCTGTTGTCTACAGGAAAACTTTAACTTCTTATATCACCTAAATGTTACCAGATTTATCTCATTTATCGTCTCCCTCTTGTCTATTGTCTACAAAAAAAATTCGTTCTCCTCCTCATCTTCACCCATTGTCTTCAAGAAAATTTATAATTTTCTCTTTGTCTCCTTTTTTTGTTGTTTGCAAACAAAATATAGGCTCGAATACCACTTGATGCAGCCCCCCTCCCCTCTTGGCGGTTCTATGACCTCCCAGTCTAGGATCTTTCAATTTTTCTGAGTCGGATCGACTGTTCGGGCCATTACTAGACCCAAATTAACTACAAAGGTCGCATTTCATTTTTGGTGCAGGTCCTGTGATACTCGCGACCTCTTTCTGCGTGATTCTGAAACATTGAGTTTTAGGCGTTAGCTCCTTTTTCATTAGCCCCTTTCTACATATGGCTCTAGGATATGACCTCTCGTAAGTGTGTGATTGTGGGCATGGCCAAGAGTGGTTTGACACCAACCTTCTTTTCTCCCCTCAATTCACCTCCAGTTGACACGCGTTCTTTTGGTGATACCGTGGGTTCAATTGCGGCCCACTCTAAGAATTTTAAAGTCTGAGCATGTTCTAGCCCCGCAATGTGAGGTGACCGTCGATCTCACGATCTTGACGGTGCTTTGCGATCAACTGTTGAGATCTGTTCTCTCCTTCTTCCTTCTCTCCTACTTTCATGCGCCTTCCCAGACCTCCATGATCTGTCAACACATACCCCCCTTCAATCAACGGTCATGATTGATTTCGACAATCCGGACTTTGGGGTTTTCAACTCTCAACATTCGCTTCCTCTATAGTGGCTATCTCCTGGAGTGGAAGATCTGATGACACCTGTCCCTCACAAATGGACGGTTCATATGAGCTCTGGCTCTCCGACCTATAGGAGTTATTTTCCCCTCACGCCCTGCTTCTCCCAAAGAATTTTTATCCAAAATACAAGGATTTCTGCCACGCGTTCTCCTAGATCTGACAGTTAAGATTTACTTCGGGTCTTTACCCGGAGTCCACAGATTCACACCACCTCTCCTCTAGATCTGACAATTGATATTTAATTCGACCCTTCGGCCCTCCGGGCTTCGGGAGTTTCAATTCTCAACTGAAACTCTTCAAATTGATTTCCTCGGAGTTCACAATCCATCGCCACGTGTCCCTCTCGATCCGACGATCCAGATCTTCTTTGGCTCTCCAGGCTTCGGGAGTTTCAACTCTCAACTGAAAATCTTGAAGTGATTTCTTCGGAGTTAGTGACACATATCTCTTGGTGGTCAACGATCCCAAATTACTTCAAGACTTCGGGACTTTGACAAGTCCACTCTCTAGTACGCACAAGGGTTAAGTCTTGTGTACTTTACCTAGATCCAATGGTTGTAGATCCTCTATGCTCAAATCCAACAGCTAGGATTTGTTCTTCTTCTCTGTGCTCTTCTCTGATGCTTGGACGTAGATCAGACGATCCATATCTCTTCCCACAACCGATTCGATGGTTGTTGTCACTCCTACTCATGGAATTTTGACTTCTTCCGACTTAGAAGATTTTCTAAGTGTTCAAAGGCTTCAGCCTTTGCTCCTCCAGTGAGTCTGGTCTCTTGGATCTCATCTTCGCTTATGAAAGTGTTTTCCCTTATGATCTTTTTTAACTGACTCAGACCTCCTAAAGGGTCTTGTCCCTTCTGCTTCCTTTCAAAGGAAAACTTTGTGCCCACCCAGATACCTTATGCTCAATGCACGCCTTGCAGAGATCCTTCTTACAGAGTATTTTGTAACTCTGTCTCCCTGTGCCTTCTTTGCATGATTTCTCCTCCAAGGTATTTAGTAACCTTGAGGTTCCTCTTGATCTTGTGATCACTCTGGTGCTCCCTCTTGGCACATTATTTTCTGACTCCACGGAGTTCATATGCGCACTCCTTGCAATGGATACAAAACCTCCAATGCTCTGTTGTGCACTCCTTGCACATCCTAAAGAATCCAGAATGATATTTTGAACTCAATGAAGATAAATAAATATATCTTCCTACTGCTGATGAAATTTATCACACATATACAACATACATAAACACACAGATAACATTCACAGAATACAGATAATTCATAAACACACCATGTGCAGGAAAAACTGTTTTTTCTTTGTATTAGATGAATGTTTGTTTACAAATGTGTACATATACTGGACTACAACAAAGTCTCAGTTCATTATCTCCTACTCCCATTCCTGATATTTTGAGATTCTCAGGCTCTCCTCTCCTAACTCTCATCAGTCTCCTCTCCTTGATCTGATAAAAATATCTCTTTTCAAAAGAGGGGCTCTACGGGCATATCCTCTCCTTCACCTAACCTCATCTATTACATTGAAGTTTCATAAATGGCCATCTAGTCTGAATTGAATCTAGAGCCATCAACCTGTCATCAATTAAAGGCGACCTTATCTTATGCATGTATAAAAGTATGGCTTGGTCTTCACTCAACCTTACAGCATTAATCCCTATAGGATCATATTTTGAATTTAAAAATGGGAGGGTCGATGCCTCTCCCTCTCTTGAATGCGCGTTGATGTGTTGTCTTTCTAGTGCATCTACTGATGTGGAAGTATGATCCTGCATCACGACCCTTATCTTTCCCCTTTAAAAAAACAATATTATTTAATTCATACTTTGCACATAAAAGAAACCCTAGAAACATGATGTCGCCCTTATTTTGGGTAACGTTTGGCACTTTTGGTCAAGTTGTTGAGTTGGATAAGGGAACGCTAAGCCTCCAAAGGCCAATAGTCTTCAACCAAAACCTTTCTTCCATAATCCATAGGCCTCTTCCTTCAAAACGTGCCAAGTGTCCATCATCACCACCAAACCCTAGCCCTATGGTGATGCCAATCCCTCAAAAGGTGACGTTTTGGCCCTTTCAAGAAAGTTGTTTGGCATGTAGGGGTTGGGTAAGATCCTCCAAGGTGTCCTCTAGGCCTCCAAAGGCATGTCATC
>ML847057.1:8674-35255 GCA_009831015.1 Picea engelmannii
GCCCAGACAATCATATCTGTATATGAAACTAGTCTCGGGCGTGCAACAACTTTATGGAGACCAGTCTCGGCGATATCTCGGAGATGATTTTCCCCACCATCATCCGAATATGAAAGCTCATCTTCCATTTTCTTTGCAATTGCGGCCCATGATTTAACAATGTGTACTACTCCAGCTGCAGTAGTGTCTGAAATGATATCGCCTTCTGGTTGTTCTTCGGTTTTCTTTGAAGCCTTTTTGGGCACCATGACTATATATTCACCAGCTCTGTATTTAGTATCTCAGCAGCAAGATTCCAAAGCGAACAAAACTGCAAATGGCGGAACAGCCCCAAAAAAGAGGAAAAACTCTGTGTTCACTGGAATACCTGTAGCAGAGCAGAATTCAGTTTCGAAATAATGTAAATGTTTCAAAAATTATTTCGAATATATCGTAAAATCCTTGAGATTTGTTCATCTGTTATGAAATAAATGCAAAAGATATTCCCGATAATATGCATTTAATGTTTGTACCTGAGTTCTTCCGGTGTTTTGAAATATGATAGAAACTTACCAAATTGAATAATTTCGCATTAATGATCATTTATTAAAAGTTTAAAACCTTAAACTTTGTTTCAAAGAGTGATTAATTAACGTTAATTTTGATTTGCATTGAAAACTCCTTCATCGGGGTTTCGGAACTTTCGATGTCAAGGAAATAAGTCACCGTAAAACCCCGATCGCCGAAATCGTGATGTATTATTAAGTGAAACCCCTATTATTATATTAATTAATCTGGATTACCTTTTCAGGGTTTCGTTAATCAAGAGCTCAGAAATCGGGAAATCGGGAATCGGGGAATTGGAAAATTCAATGATATGAAAATTGTTGTTCGCAAAATCGCGAATCGTGATTCCTTGATATGATTAGTTGCTCTTAATTAAGTTTAACAGTAGTTAGATTAATTTCAAACCTCTCTTAAGAATTAAATGAAATCGGGGATCGTGAAATCGGGGAATGCGATGACAATTTTCTTTGTTCTCTCAAAACCGCGAATCGCGATTTCCCGATGAGATTAATTTAAAGTTAAAAACCCCTTTTTAAATGTGATTTAAGTAAATGATGAATTAATCAAGGATTAATGTATCAGGAAATCGGGGATCGGGGTTTCGCTATTTGATTTGTATTGAAATTTGTTATTTCAAAACTGCGAATCCCAATATCCCGATATGAATTTAACATTTCTTTAAGTTTTATCATTACTTTTTATTTAAAATATTATTTGAAAAAGTGTTTGGAACATACGTTAGTTTGAATTTTAACCATTCTTTTTCCAAAAATGAATCACAAAGGCATTTCGAATTCATCGGAGATCAAAAGTTTTGTTTTAAAAATTTTATATAATGCAAAGACTCAAAGATACCCAAAAAAAAAAAATTATCCTTAAGGTAAAGATCAAGTTTTGTTTTAACACATGGTTTATCGGTTCAAAGACACATTCAACTTGGTTTCCATACATTTTGACAGAGAGATTTATATATACATGTGTTGTTATTTTTTAGGAAACACGATTTGAGCGGGTCTCCTGATAGTTTGGGGCAATTATGAGCATACAGTATGAGTCCTTGTAGGATTCTAGGCCCGATGACACTTTTCCGAGCGACATGCAGGAACTTACTATTTTTGGCAGGTTTTGATCCAAGCCCTAGATTCAGATTCTGAAATCACAGTATTGATCCTTGAGGCATCCAGAGTCCTTTGGACCTTTTTCCAAATGATGTCACCCAGATTACTATTTTTAGTAGGTTGAGCATCAGGACCCGCATGACAGTTCTGATTGCATATTTGGATCCCTTGCGGAAATATGAGATTAATGTTGAATTTTCATTATGTTAGGCTCAAGCATGAAGTTTATTTCAATTTTAGCATTTACTTGAACCATAAAAAAAATGTTGCGACACCATTAACAATTGTTGCAATAACCAATATCACAAGAAGAAATACCATGCACAAGAACACAAGAAATATCATGGGAAACCCTTCTCAACAAAGGAAGAAAACCCAGCAATCCTTTGTTATATTCTCAAGAGAAAGACCTCCCACACCATAGACCTAGCACACAAAAGGGTGCTCTCCAAAACCAAGAATCTAGTGCCCAAGAGAGGTGTGCACTTCATCCCTAAAATATGTACTTGCTGAAATTTACAAAATCACATCTGTGTTATGTTTCCTCAATGGGGAAATCACCTGTATTTATACTGGACGGGACACATCAAAAGTGGTGTCTATTGCAACAATAGGGCCGATCTCAATAAATCAGAATATAATTAATAATCACAATATTAATTATCTTTTACATTAATTATCTTTCACTTTATGGTGGGGCCGACATGTACCCTTTAAATCACAATTAGGGTTACATGTAAATCTTACTCTTAGACAATATAGCAATGGATCTCACACACCCATTAGTGCTCAACTACTAGGGGCATGTCCACCTGTGCTCAGCCACAGGGACGTCCTACTCAACAAATCTCTATCTCTCATAGGAGAATCATCTGGACACACACCCACTAGTGCTCAGCCACTAGGGGCACATCCACCTATGCTCAGCCACAGGGACATCCTACTCAACATATCTCTATCTCACTGAGTCTCATAGGAGAATCATCTGGAATACCACATCATCTTAAATCTCTACACAAACGAGAGAAATACACCCATCACATGGGCACCTTCACCCCTCACAGGGGTATACACGTTTCATCTCAAACGACACACCCATATCATGGGAATCTTCCCCACACAGGGGTACATAGTGTTCGATCTCAGTCTCAGAGAGGAACGACACACTCATCTCATGGGCACACCCAACTCATGGGGTCTCTCACAGGTCAACTCACTCATTCTATGTCCTAGAGGATGTCTGACGAAGCTGTAATCATCAACACTCCCTCTCAGCTAGGGAGGAATTCTCCACCAGGCCAAGTCTCTCACGAAAGTACTTGAACTTCATCTTGGAAAGTAGTTTGGTGAAGATATCTGCAATCTGCTCATGTGTAGGAAGGTATTGCATGTGTACTACTTTCCTCTACACCATGTCTCTAATATAACGATATTTTATCTCAATGTGTTTCGATTTATCGTGAAACACAGGGTTTTCAAAGAGCTTCACACAACTTTGGTTATCACAATGAATAATGGTAGGCTCCATCTCATGATCAAATAAATATGTCAGGATCTTGTGAAGACACACTGCTTCACGGACTGCCACACTCAATGCTATATACTCTTCTTCTATGGTACTCATGGCCATGGAGATTTGTTTCTTGTTGCACCAGGAAACCATGGCAGACCCCAAGGTAAAACAACAACCATGTGTTCTCTTTCGGTCCACTGCACTCCCTGCCCAATCTACATCGACATATCCCTACAAACTCAAGTCTACACTGGAGGCATATCTCAGGCCATATCCAATTGTGCCTCCTAGATATCTCAATACATGCTTTGATGTTATCCAGTGAGTTTGTCTCAGTTGACTCATGAACTGACTAAGTACATTCATTGCATAGCATATATCAGGTCTAGTGTTAACCAGATACATCAATGATCCAATCAATTGTCAATACAAATGTGGATCAATCTTGCCTGAATCAGTAGAAGCATCATTCATTTTCTTCAAATGCATCACCATTGGTGTAGGCAGGGATTTGCACTCTGTCATACCGAACTTCTTCAATATCTCCATTGTATATTTTCCTTGACTCGGTAAAATCTCATCAGTCATCTACCATACTTCTAGTCTCAAGAAGTAGTGCATCATACCCAGATCCTTCATCTCATATTTAGAAGTCAATGCTCGCTTGCATTCAACAATAAGTCTTTCTGAACCGGTAAGGAATCAATCATCCACATACAAGACCAATATTAGGCACTCGTTACCAAAAAAATGATAATATAGGTTTGGATCAAMAACAMTCTTGTTGAAGCCCAAACTCATAAAGAATCCATCCATCTTCTCATACCAAGCACGGGGTGCTTTCTTTAGTCCATACAAGGATTTCTTCAACCTGCACACATGAGTTTTCTCATCGTGTATCACGAAYCCTTCTGGAAGCTCGATGTAAACTTCTTCATCAATCTCACCATTGAGAAATGTTATCTTTACATCCATCTAAYGTAGTTTTCAACCCATGGATGCAGCTAGTGCAATGATAGTACGAATGGAAGTGTATCRGGCTACTAGAGAAAAAGTCTCATCATAGTCAACTCCCTCTACTTGTGAGAATCCTCTGGCTACAAATCTCTCTTTGTATTTCTCGACACTTCTATCAGTTGCATTCTTGATCTTATAGATCCACTTGGAAGTCACTACAAACTTCCCTTTTGGTCTCAGAACAATATCTCATACATCATTCTTCAAGACGGACTGATATTCTTCTGTCATAGAATCTTTCCATACCTACTCACCTTTCGCTTCTCCATGACACGAAGGCTCAGAATCAATGATGTGTCTCATAGTTGAAAAGTAGCTCGAAAATCTCTTTGGTCTTTTTGTCTCTCAAGATGTGCCTTGAGGGGTTGCATGTACCTCTACCTCCTGTAGAGTTTGTCGAGCCCAAGAAGGCCTTTTATGCCCTACTGCAATATCTATGGGGATATCAACTGGAGCAACTGGATCAACTTGAATAATGGTTGTCTCCCTATGAAATGTTGAAGGGGAAGAAGGTATTGTCTCATTGTCAATCTCCATATGAGATTATATGGATCTTTGAAAGGTTATCTCTTCTTCAAAGATAACATCTATGCTTACCTCAATCTGTCTCTGACCAAGGATGTAGATCTGATATGCCTTCGAAGATTCATTGTATCCCAAAAATGTACCCTTTCTCCCTGAAGGGTCTAGCTTGGACCTCTTTTATTTGGGTACATGAAAGTGTATTGGGCACCGAAATATCCTGAAGTGTCCAATCTCAGGCTTCACTCTGGTGAAGGCTTCTTCAAGAGTTATGTTCTTCAAAATCTGGTGAGGACTTATGTTCTGAACATATAATGTTTTCATGCATGCTTATGCCCACAGAGTCATAGGTAGACTCTGATCATGTATCATCGCTTTTGTTTCCTCAATGATAGTTTTGTTCTTCCTCTTTGCAACCCCATTTTGTTGAGGCTTGTAAGGAACTGTGTACTCCCTCTTGATCCATGCTTCAATACAGAAATTGTTGAAATCCTTGGAGGTGTATTCTCCTCCATTATCTAATCTTAGTACCTTGATCTTTCTTCCAGTCAGGTTCTCAACCTGAGCTTTGAGTTCTTGAAATCTTGCAAGGACTCCATCGTTGGTCTTCAGGAAGGAAATTCAATTTTTCTGAGAGTGATCATCTATGAAGAGTACATAGTACAAATATCCATTCAGGAAGGAAATAGTAATTGACCCACACACATATGAATGTATCAAGTTCAAGATTTCCTTTGATCTATTTTCACTTCTCAAGAAGAACCCTTTGACTTTCTTTCTAAGGGCACAACCTCTGCAAACACCTTTATGTTGAATCTATATCTTTGGAAGGCATGTTACCATTTTCCCTAGTGTTGGAAGAGATCTATAATGAATGTGAGCAAGTCTCCTATGCCATAGCTCACTCAAGCTGATAGTATCATGTAATAGGGCCTGGACTGGTCTGATGGTCAATTTGTATAAGCTTCTTTCTCTAACACCAATTACTTTGGAAGAATTTGTATGTGAGTCCTTGTGCCATGCAAGAAATTTTACTTCAAAAAAGGTAACCTTGTAGCCTTTGTCTTCTAAGGAATAAATCTCCCAGGTACATATAGTACTTCATTTAACTGAAGATGCATGTCAGAATCTAGTTGGAAGGTAGAAGTTCCAACCCCTTTCACATTATATCTGCCATCCTCTCCAAGGACAACATGTAGATTGGTCTCTTTCTCAATAATATTAGCCAGGTGTGTTATCCCCTAGCCTAGGGATAACTAAGGAGATTATGTCTCGAGGCCCACAGGTCCAAGACATGGAGTACCAAGAGCTATATTGACTTGAGCCTAGCCCTGAAGGTCCTATCCTTCTTCTTCAGCACCTCCATATTGTCAGTAGCAGCAACATCCATCCCATTGGCCTGGTCCTTTAGTAGCAGTGGGTCTTGCTCCATGAGGTAATGAGTCTGGGTATCATGGTATGTGTCACTTTGATTCTCAAAACATTTGAATATGTGAATTTAATTATGTTTACTTATGACGTGTGCTTGAACCTTATGCCTTTCCACTTTTCCACACCTAGGGGGATGACGATATTCCCTGGAAAGTTGGTTCCCATAGGGTTTGAGATGCCACTAGATGGGTTTATGAAAGGTCATTGTCCATTCCCACCATACTTATCACTTTTCATCATTTTTCCTCTCATCCATCCCCTACACTGGTTCGGGCATTAGGTTTTCCAAGCTAGCAAAAGGTTGTACCTCACCTTGTGGGAAGAAGGGGCTAAAGGCCCAGAAGGTAAAATTAGCTGGCAAAAGATAAAATCCAAAATAACAAAACCTTAAAATTCTTCACCCAGGGATCCCCCCAAAAAAAAAAAAAGGATTCTTAGAAAGAAACAGAGAGACCCATAAAAATAAATTCAAGACCTAGTTGGAGGATAGGGGATCTCATCACGAGCCAACCTATTAGGTCCATGAGCATGTAGCAGTATGACACTACCATTCAGTTGGTCACCATGCCAGGGTAGTGGCTCTTGGTGGCATATCTAAGAGAAAGGGGTTCTCATCATGAGCCAACCTTCTCATCTCTGTGAAATTCTTATGGGTAACATTGTCACCATTGGAGGCATTGGTCACCATGCTAGAGAAGTGTCCTCTAACTAGTCTCTTGAAAGAAAAAGAAATAAGATAAAAAGGTAAAAGGCATTGAATGGGCTTGGAAACATTTGCATCCATGACAAGATGCATCTCACCCTATTCAGAGGAACCCACAGGTAATCCATACATTTCCCTGTCATCACTGCACCCATTTCTCAAACATCCCTACACCACCTCATCCACTTACATGACCTGAATTTTCCTTCACCTGGAAAGATCCCACGTCCAATGAGAATTACCTCAGTAGGACCTCTTGAAACCCTCTCCAAACCTGGCTTGTATAATAGTATAATGTCTTTGAGCACTTGTCTGGGAAGGGGGGGCTTTATGCACATGTTTAGATAACTTGATTATTAGATGTGATTGAAATTGCTATGATCCATGTGACTTATGAGCCCATGGAGGGTGTACTTGTTGTTGTTGCAGGGCCACACCCAATGGACAGGTACACATGGGGAGATGATTAGTTCAAAACTCCATAGGGATAAAATCCCACCAAATGGATGTTGAGACCTCGGTCAGGGGTAGACACATGTCAGAGGCTTGCACTAGAGAGAGAGGAGGATGTTCCACCAGAAACAGCCTAGCAAGCCTGGACCCAGGGGGTTCTTTCCCTCCCACTATGATGTTGGCCTTGGAAGGCCCATGACGTCACCTCTGTGACCCTTGACGTCCCCCAGTGTTTGATGGACACTTTGGAGGCAGTTGTGTGCCAAGTGGCATGTGTGGCTTGATCCAAAGGCCTTAAGAGGCCTAACATTTTGCTCCTAGAGGCCAACGTTTCACTTGAGAGGCCTAGAATCACCCTAAAGGGGCATGACGTCACCTTTTCTGCTTGATTTAGGGTTTGATTTGTCATTTTTATATAAAAAATGGATATTACATGTAAATTGGCCATGTCGGCCTTTTTTACCTAATTTGCAAATTAAAGCTCATTGTAACTATATAAATAAGGGGAAAATATCTCTTATTTTTCATCATCTTTCACTCACACTTAAGTGAGGTCTTAAATTTGCACCCTAATTAGGGTTTATTGGATGAAATTTGGTGCACACTTCTTGAAGGAGGTTATTTTTGGTGTATTTTAGCATTTTTCTTGGTGGAAGTCTTCAACTAGGCCTATTTCTAGATTATTCTTGGTGAATGTAAGTAAATTTTCTGCAATTATTCTTCATTTGAATGGTTATGGTGTATTTATCTTGCATTTCTTCCAAGATTATGAAATTGCTAGCTTAAAACCCTAGGAGGCTAAAGAACACATTATCTTTCTTGCCTTAACAACTTTCCACCTACTAGATTATGCTAGAAACCCTACTTTCTTGAAACTTTGTGCTAAGGGCTTTGCCATTGCAACACCCTAGCATCTTTAGCTTCATCTAGTCATCATCTATATTGTCCTTGAGTTAAAGGAGGAGGAAAATCGCTAGGGCCTAGGGTTACCTACTTCCTAGTGGCCATTTCCCCCCTAGGGTTTAGTGATTGAAGCTTTGGGTTACCAACACTTCAATCATTGACCTTCTTGTCTCTAGCTCTACTATTATCATTTTTCCTTCAAGATTTTTGCTACTAAAAGAGACTCCATTAACCCTAAAAGCACTAATCCTAGCCTTACACTTGATTGATTGATGAAAACAAATCTAAAAATTTTTACCTCAAGCTCTCTACTAACCTTTCCTAACCCTAGGGTAGACTAATTAGCTAATATACTTGTTGTTGTTACAAAATTAAGCTACAACCATCTATTATAGCAATAAAAGACCTAAAAGCAATTCTAAAGTTGATTTATACACTGCCTAATTAGCTTCTGACAAATGTTAGTGATTTGCTATTATTGAGTTATTATTTTTGGTCATTGTGAAGCTCTTTCTAGGCATTTATTGTGAAGATATCATCTTATAAACATTGTTGTTATAAAATTATGTTTTCTTCATCATACATCAACTATTTCTTTTATTGATAAGTCCATGGTTTTATTAAGTACTAACAATAAGTTGTACTTGCAAAAGATATCATTTTCTTGTTGCTTTGTTCTGGGAAGGTACATCTAAGCACTTCATTACTTCATTGGTTAAAACCTTGGGACTTTCTAATCAATGTGACTTGTGAGAGGAAATA
This sequence comes from Picea engelmannii, assembly GCA_009831015.1. Lineage (NCBI taxonomy): Eukaryota > Viridiplantae > Streptophyta > Pinopsida > Pinales > Pinaceae > Picea > Picea engelmannii. The sequence continues at coordinate 17,643 of ML847057.1, forward strand.
CCTTTACAGACACTTGAACCTTTTCCCTCTCAACCCCCCAGGTCATCAGGGACATCTCCCCTGGGCCATCAACCCTAAATAGAAAGAGGTATCATGTTGATCTGACAATGATAGGATAACCTCATGTTAAACCAATTTGCCTCCCTAAGCATTTCCCTTTGGGACAAGTACAAATTGCACGATAACATTATCAAAGACAACACTTTTCGGTAAGCCTTTCCTCAAAAGCCTTTATTTTACAAAGCTTACCTAGTGACTCCACTGAGGGTGATCCGCTCATCCATTTTAATAGTTTCAATAAAACTATCTGGCGACTTCACAAATGATGACTCGTAGCGGACGTTAGTACACATTTTTTTCTCCTCTCGTAGTTCCTATTACCCCTATAGATCCTCCTAAATGGTCTCACAAAGAAATTTTTGGGCCTTTGGACTTAACTAACACCCAAGGAGGATTACGTGATCTCCCCAAAGAGGTTTATTCCTGGATACCTAAATTCTCAGGAGAAGTAGGATCTTATGGCAACTCACATTGGAATAAGTTTTATGAGGGATATAAATTTCACCAATCGGGAGAAGAACACCCTGACACCTTCATGAGGCTTTTTGCAAGCTCACTCACCGGGAGTGCCAGAGGCTGGATTAATGGTCTCCCGAATGGAAGCATCAAAACCCCTGAAGATCTTGAACGAGATTTCAATGATAGATGTTGTAAAAAAGAAAGTATGGTCTCCTTTTACTCTCAATACCTCAAAGTTTGCAAACAAACAGATGAAGACATTAGGGAATTCAATGATAGGTTTAACACTCTCATTAGCAAACTTCAGCCCGATTTTCTCCCAAAGAGAATTATTCTCCAACATTATCTTAACTCCTTTGAAGGAACTTTACAATTTACCCTCAAGGATCGATTACCTACAACCCTGCAAGATAGAAGAGAACTCCTTTGAAGGAACTCTACAATTCTCAAGATGTTGCCTGCGAGATTAAAGAGAATCTTAAGTTCGGCGGTGCCATCCATCAGGCCAATTTTTTGAACAATGATGACATCTGGGAGATAAATAAGGAAAGCATGGGAGGACTAGAGCATGACCTCCCAGATATTCTAGAGGTAGAAAACAATACTTTCCATAGGAAATGGAGCACAGGTTTCTCAAACATGAAAGATGCCTTAAATTTTTCAAAACAACATGAACCCTCTAAGGATCTAAGTACCTCTGAAGGAATCACTCAGTTAGAAAGGTCACTATCACAAGTCCAAAAGCCTCTTTCTATGGGACCTCCTCAAACAATAAAATTTCATACTCTAAGAGAACACATTTGTCTTAACACTTTGAACCTACAAAATGTTGCAAGACAATAAGATGATCCTAAGCCCTAGTCATGCAAGGACTCCTATTTTGAACGTTATCACCCGAAGGCTACTCATGAGAAACCTAATTTTGTAGATTCCATATTCACCTTGTTCACACCAAGTCAAATCCAAGAAAATCAAGACATGAGGAAGCCTAGGATTGAATACTTGGGCCACACAAATCATAACTCAAGGGTAAATCTTGAAGAGCCCCAGGTGTATGCTGGCAATATACCCCAACATTTCCCAAAACCTATCAATAATAGGACCAACCTGAGAACTAGTATGGCCTATATATTACAAAAGATTAAAAGGATTCGTGAAATGTTGGAAATCCATTATTTGACAAAGCAAATCCCAGATGACCAACTATCGTTCAAAGAAACTTCCACACTATTACAAACTGGTCATTTTGAGCAAAATGAGCAAACACCCTTTTTCACTTCACTGCTAATAGATGATCAGGGACATAGTGACTACAGATCGGTAGATCCATGCTTATTTCAAGGTTGGACCACTCTTCCCTTGACATAAGAAGACAATACTAATGATATAATATGGAATAAGGGAAAAGGTGACCAAAATATTCCTAGCAATCACGAGAACAATACTGCACTAGGTAATGACGAGGTGTTGCATTTGCACGAAACATACATAAGGGATAATGCTTTGGTAGGACCTCGCCCCATCGTTCTGGAGAAAGAAAGAGATACAATTTGGGGTGATTATCCTGATGATGCCTATGGAATCTCTGAAGACTGGGATGATTATTCTTCTACACAAGAATATGACTATTTGATAAGCTTTAGAAGGAGAGGAGTTAGCTTCGTCAAATGGGAAGGGGATGATATCGAAACTAGCGAAACACATGAGCCAACCTAATAAAGTCGTCTTGTATTTTCCCCTAATGATTTGCATTTCTCTTCAGAGGAATATTTCGACCAAATACAATGGCCAAAGAAGGAAGAGTATCAACAAATCTTAGACAAATACAAGGACAAAGAAGTTGGGATTGTCAAATTGTTATGGAAAGAAGAAGATGATATGTTGATCAAGCCATCCCAACAAGAAGTCTTCACAACAAAACCCCACCCTCCTCCCTTAAGACAATACACCAGGGTTGTACAAGAAATAGCCAGATTCAAAACCAATGATTACAAAGAGGGAGATACAGTGTGGATGTGGGATACAAAGAAAGGAGAGCCTGCTAATTTCAAGGGAAGTGCATGGTTTTGGCTTGGACCCTTTAGAATTGGAAGAAAGTCAATAAATGATGCCTGTTATTTGTCTACATTGGAAGGAAGAAGGTGCCCATTACCAGTTAGTGGACACCTCCTCAAACCCCATCACAGGGAAGAAACTTGACTTCACAGGTAAGTACAGGTAAGTAGGTAGGGATTTTCATTCATTGTATATACCATCTGCATTTCATGCTAGAGTAGTTGTATTTCCATTTTTATATATTCTTACTTACTTTCATTTTTTGTACCATATATGAGCCAGGGGTGATATCACCACCCCAAATGATTACTAATGATTTTTTGTTGAGATCAAGTAGGTCACAAGTTATGCCAGAGATGTTAGGTTCTCATGTTCTCTACGGTGAGCACATGTCCTCGAGTTGGATCTAGATGTTATCCCCTAGCCTAGGGATAATTAAGGATATTATGTTTTGAGGCCCACAAGTTCTAGAAATGGAGTATCGAGAACCATATTGACTTGATCATAGTCCTGGAGGGCCCATCCTTATTCATTGGCACCTCCATCTTGTCAGCAGTAGCAACATCCATCCCATCAACCTGGTCCTTCAGCAACAGTGGGTCTTTCTCCATGAGTTAATGAGTTCGAGTATCATGGTATTTGTCACGCTAATTCTCAAAAAATTTGAATATGTGCATTTAATTATTTTTACTTCTGACATGTGCTTGGACCTTATGCCTTTCCACTTGTCCACACTTGGGGGAATGACAAGATTCCCTATAAATTTGGTTCCCATAGAGTTTGAGTTTCCAATGGGTTGGTTTATGAAAGGTCATCGCCCATTCCCACTATACTTATCACTTTTCATCATTTTCCCTTGCATCCATCACCTACATTGGTTCATCCATTGGGTTTTCCAAGTTAGCAAAGGGTTGTACCTTACCTTGTGGGAAGAAGGGGATAAAGACCTAGAGGGTAAAAGTAGATGGAAAAAGATAAAATCCAAAAGAAAAAAACCTTCAGATTCTTCACCTAGGGATCCCCGAGAAAGCAATAAAAGGATTCTCGGGAAGAAATAGAGGGATCCATAAAAATAAAATCAAGACCTAGTTGGAGGATAGGGGGTCTCATCATGAGCCAGCCTATTATGTCCATGAGAATGTAGCAGTATGACACTACCATTTAGTTGGTCACCATGCCAAGGTAATGGCTCTTGGTGGCATAGCCAAGAGAAAGGGGGTCTCATCACGAGCCAACCTTCTCATCTCCGTGAAATTATTGTGGGTAACATTGTCACCATTGGTCACCACACTAGGGTAGTGTCCCCTAACTAGTCTCTTGAAATAAAAATAAATAAGATAAAAAGGTAAAAGGAATTGAATGGGCTTGGAAACATTTGCATCCATGACAAGGTGCAGCTCATCCTCTTCAAAGGCACCCATAGGTAAGCCATACATTTTGTTGTCAGCATTGCACCCATTGCGCAAACATCCCTACACCATCTCATCCACTTACATGACCTGGATTTTCCTTCACCTAGAAACATCCCACGTCTAATGAGAATTAGCCCAGTAGGACCTCCTGAAACCCTCTCCAAACCTAGCATGTAGAATAGTATAACATCTTTGAGCATTTTTGTAGGAAAGGGGGGCTTTATGCACATGTTTAGATAACTCGATTATTAAACATGATTGACATTGCTATGATCCTTGTGACTTATGAGCCCATGGAGGGAATACTTGTTGTTGTTGCAAGGCCACACTTGACATCCACGTACACATGGGGAGATGATTAGTTCGGACCTCCATAGGGATAAAATTCTACCAGATGGATGCTAAGACCCCGTCCAGGGGTAGACACATGTCAGAGGCTTGCACCGGAGAGAGAGGAGGGCGTTCCACTAGAGACAGCCTAGCAGGCCTGGACCTAGGTGGGTCTTGCCCTCCCACTATGATGTTGGCCTTGGAAGGTCCATGACGTCACCTCTGTGACCCGTGACATCACCCAACGTTTGTTGGACACTTTGGAGGCATTTGTGTTCCAAGTGGCACATGTGGCTTGATCTAGAGGCCTTGGGAGGCCTAAATTTTTTCTCCTGGAGGCCAACTTTTGATCTAAGAGGCCTAACGTCACCCTAAAGGGGCACGACGTCACCTTTTCTGCTTGATTTAGGGTTTAATTTGTCATTTTTATGTAAAAATTGGATATTACATGTAAATTGGCCATGTCGGCCTTTTTGACCTAATTTGTAAATTAAAGGTCATTGTAAATTAGGGAAAAATCTCTCTTATTTTTCATCATATTTCACTCACACTTAAGTGAGGTCTGAAATTTGCACCCTAATTAGGGTTTATTGGCTGAAATTCGGTACGCACTTCTTGAAGGAGGTTATTTTTGGTGTATTTTAGCATTTTTCTTGGTGGAAGTCTTCAAATAGGCCTATTGCTAGATGATTCTTGGTAAATGTAAGTAAATTTTCTGCAACTCTTCTTCATTTGAATGGTTATGGTGTATTTATCTTGCATTTCTTCCAAGATTATGAAATTTCTAGCTTAAAACCCTAGGAGGCTAAAGCACATGTTATTGTTCTTGCCTTAACAACTTTCCACCTACTAGATTATGCTAGAAACCCTACTTTCTTGAAGCTTTGTGCTAAGGTCCTTGCCATTGCAACACACTAGCATCTTTAGCTTCATCTATCCATCATCTATTTTGTCCTTGAGCTAAAGAAGGAGGAAAATCGCTAGGGCCTAGGGTTACCTACTTCCTAGTGGTCATTTTCCCCCTAGGGTTTAGTGATTGAAGCCTTGGGTTACCAACAATTCAATCATTCACCTTCTTGTCTCTAGCTCTACTATTATCATTTTTCCTTCAAGATTGTTGTTGCTAAAAGAGACTCCATTAACCCTAAAATCACTGATCCTAGCCTTGCACTCAATTGATTAATGAAAACAACTCTAAAATTTTTTACCCCAAACTCTCTACTAACCTTTCCTAATCCTAGGGTAGACTAATTAGCTATCCAACTTGTTGTTGTTACAAAAGTAAGCTACAACCATCTATTGCAGCAATAAAAGCACCTAAAAGCAATTGTAAAGTTGATTTATATGCTACCTAATTAGATTCTGACAAATGCTAGTGATTTGCTATTATTAAGTTATTATTTTTGGTCATTGTGAAGCTCTTTTCAGGCATTTATTGTGAAGCTATCATCTTATAAACATTGTTGTTATAAAATTATGTTTTCTTCATCATACATCAACTATTGCTTTTATTGATAATTCCATGGTTTTATGAAGTACTAACAACAATTTATACTTGCAAAAGATATTGTTTTCTTGTTGCTTTGTTCTGGGCAGGTACATCTAAGCACTTCATTGGTTAAAACCTTGGGACTTTCTAATCAATGTGACTTGTGAGAGAAGATACCTTTATAGACACTTGAACCTTTCCCCTCTCAAACCCCCAGGTCATCAGGGACGTCTCCCCTGGGCCATCAACCCTAAATAGAAAGAGGTATCATGTTGAGGTGACAGTGATAGGATAACCTCATGTTACGCCAATTTGCCTCACTTATCCTTTCCCTTTGGGACAAGTACCAATTGTGTGATAACAAGGTGATCTCTAAAACTGGTCATGTGCCTAGAGGCACCACTGTCAATTAACCAAGTATATTCATTAGTAGGAATCATACCTAAGAGTGTTGAAATGAATAAGAAGGATTCTTCTTTGATATCTTGATCTCTCTGAAGTCTTGGCTTCCAGGAACTGTATTTTCTTGACCCGTCAATCTTATCTTCCATCATAATTATGTTCATCATATTTTTGAATCTTCACAAACCGTTGCCAACTGGGCTAGAAAACCTAATGGCTAGTCTAGGATAGCAACCTTAGTCTTTGTTGGACTTATGACTGCCAACAATAATCCTCAAAATTCAGAAGAATGCTGGTGAGATGAAAAGCTTCTTCAATGAGTTGCAAAAACCCTAAATCTAAATTTTCTATAGAAAATTGCAAATCCCTAGAAACCCTAGGGCCAAAAATCCAAAATGCTTAGAAATGAAATCTAAAGCTTGTTGGAGGTGCACTGAAGGAGGTCATACACTCCTATATAAGTTTTAGCCCCAATTTCCAAGTTTAAGGTGCTTAAATCACCCAAAAGGAGAGGGTCATACGGATTTTCTAGGAACCCTAGGATGATGTTATGGTTCTACAAAAGAGGAGGATGGATTTCTTAAAGCTTATGCAATGGGTTCTTCAAGACCTGTGCTCTGATACCATGTTGAATTTTCACTATGCTAGGCTCAAGCATGAATTTTATTTTAATTTTAGCATTTACTTGAACCATAAACAAATGCAGCTACACCATTAACAATTGTTGCAATAACCAAGATCACAAGAAGAAATACCATGCACAAGAACACAAGAAATATCTTGGGAAACCCTTCTCAACAAGGGAATAAAACCCAACAATCCTTTTCTATATTCTCAAGAGAGATACCTCCCACACCATAGACCTAGCACACAAAAGGGTTCTCTCCAAAACCAAGAAGCTAGCGCCCAAGAGAGGTGTGCACTTCAGCCCTAGAATATGTACTTGCTGAAATTTCCAAAATCACATATTTGTTATGTTTCCTCAATGGAGAAATCACCTTTATTTATACTGGAGTTGACACATCAAAAGTGGTGTCTAATGGCACAACAGGGCCGACATTAATAACTCTGAATATAATTAATAATCACAATATTAATTATCTTTTACATTAATTATCTTTCATTTTATGGTGGGTTCGACGTGTACCCTTTACATCACAATTAGGGTTACAGGTAAATATTACTCTTAGACAATATAGAAATGGATCTCACACATCCACTAGTTCTCAACCACTAAGGGCACGTCCACATGTGCTCAGCCATAGGGACATCCTACTCAACAGATCTCTATCTCTCATAGGAGAATCATCTGGACACACGCCCACTAGTGCTCAGTCACTAGGGGCACATCCACCTGTGCTCAGCCGTAGCGATGCCCTACTCAATAGATCTATATTTCAATGAGTCTCACAGGAGAATCATCCGGAGTACCACATCATCTCAACTCTCTATACAAAGGATAATAATACACCCATCACATGGGAACCTTCACCCCTCATAGGGGTATACAATTCGTTTCATCTCAAACGAAACACCCATCTCATGCGAATCTTCCCCACATAGGGGCACACAGGATTCCATCTCAGTCTCAGAGAGGAAAAACACACCCATCTCATGGGAACACCCAACTCATGGTGTCTCTCATAGGTTGACTCACTTAGTCTGTGTCTTAGAGGATGTCTCACGAAGTTGTAATCATCAACAATTAATGAGTATGAAGTCAAGGGTATTTAGAGAATTCTGTTTTTGGAAGTATTTATGTGGAGGTGTCAACCTAGTCATCCAGGGTGATGTGGATAGTTGTTCTAAAAATAGGACTAGGAATCTATTTTTAGAGGTTCTCTTTTTAGAGAACCCTATTTTTAGAGGTTCTATTTTTAATGGGTCCTATTTTTAGTTGCCTCTATTTAGTAGGTCCAGTCATCGTTCATGCAATTCCAAGTGGCATCCTCAAAGGTCAACATGTGGCAATGATGTGGCATCCACTTAAGCTAGGGTGAATATTCCTAAAAATTCGAGCATATGATAATTAATTAATGATGGAGAAGGGGTCGCATGAGTTTAGCCATAATAGTTGTTGATGAATGAAACTATGTGAGACATTCTCTAGCTTAAAAACATGTGAGGTATGGATCATTGCAGCTATGTGAATCCTTTCTCTCAGCTTACAAACCTGAGAGAAATCCCCTAAGAAGGGTACGTGGTTCCTTCCTGAGACAAAGCTAGGAACATAGAGATGACCTCCTCTATTCAGAGAGTGAGAAGAACTCTGGATGATTATCCAATGGGAAAGGCGATCTGATGAGTTTGACGTGCCTATGGTTGAGCACAAGGTGAACATGTGAAATCCCAAAGTGTTGGGTGCATCTTCATGTGAACAGAAATGAAGATGTTGTGTTAGCCTCCTCTGAGAAGCAGAGTTGACAAGAAAAATCCAGATGATTCTCATGTGAGAGGGGGTGGGAAAGAATATTTGTAGAGTGGACGTGCCTGTGGATGAGCACAGGTGAACGTGTGTAGATCTGGTTCTTCTGTGTAATGCAGTGAGCCAGAGCTATGGCATCCCTATGGTTGTTTCCTTAGTGGATGAGCACTAGTGGGTGTATCATATCCTTTGCTATATGTTTTTCAAGAGTCAGACCTACCTGTAACCCTAATTGTTATGTAAAGGGTACAGGTCGACCCCACCTTAATGTGTTTAATAATAAGTGTAAAAGATAATTAATATGGTTGATATTAATTATAATAATAATTATAAAGTGACTTAGAGAGGTCGGCCCTATTGAGCCAATATACGCCTTTGTTGATTGGACAAGTCTAATATAAGCAAGGTATGATTCCCCATTGTGGAATCATATCTTTCTTGTGAGTTTGGAAATTTCAGCAAATACATCTACTTGGGAAAAGGTGTACACCTCTCTTGGGCACTAGTCTTCTAGGGCTTGAGCAGCCTCTTGTGTGTTGGGTCCTTCTTGGTGGTGAAGGTCTTTCTCTTGAAAAATATAGCAAAGGATTTGGTTGGGTTTTCTTCCTTTGTTGAGAAGGGTTTCCCAGGATACTTCTTTTGTTCTTGTGCATGGTGTTTCTTCTTGTGATCTTGGTTGCTGCAACATTATTGTTTATGGTTAAGTGAAATGCTAAAATGAAATGAACTTCATTCTTAACATAGTTTATGAAAAAACAACATGGAATCATAGCATAGGTCTTGAAAGAACCCATTGCACAAGCTACAATCTTTCACCAATCATCCCCCTTTTGTTGCAGTTTCGTACGACCCTCCTAGAGCTCTTAGAAATTCCATATGGCCCTCTTCTTTTGGGTGTTTCAATCCCTATAACTTGAATGTTGAGGAATTATTTGGCTTAGGAGAGTACGACCTTCTCCAGCGTACCTCCAAAGACTCTCAAAATGAAATTCCGACCATTTTGAAATTTTGGCCCTAGGGTTTCGCTATTTTTTGCAAAAATTTCAGAATTAGGGTTTCTGCAAACTCATTGACGGAGGTCTTGAGATCACCATTGTTCTTCTATCTCTCAAAGGATTATTATTGGCAGTCATAAGTCCAATAAAACCTAAAATTTCTAGCCTAGCCTACTCGTTAGGTTTTCTAGCCTAGTTGGCAAAGGGTTGTAAAGAATCTAAAATTATGATGAACAAAACTATGATGGAAAATAAGCTTGATGGATCAAGAAACTTCAAAGTTCTTTAAAGAAATGGCTTTAGAGGAAGACTTATTGTGGTTAATACAAAAGGGTTTACTAGAGACATCTATCAATGAATGGAAGGAAGATGACGTCAGGACAAGGAAGTGAATCACCTACTCAAGTCCTTACTTTGAAGGGCTAGCTTCAAAATAACAAATATGACAAAAGGTGACATCGTGACTATCTTCTTCATAAAGATCTCAGAGGATAGATATCATCCAAGAGCCATAGGATAAATCATATCAACATCCTTAGGTATGCACTTGTATATATTATTTATCATTGTCATGTGTAAAATTGTAGGAGGGAGGAACCTTTGTTGAAGTCATGGATTTAGGGGGATCTCAGTGCATTCAGAAAAACAACACACTCAAAGTAAAGACTCTAGTTTTGATTGTTGTAATTGTCATTCCTCTAACCTATATTTCTAAAAGTTTTCTACATTACAAGTAGGTGTTGTAGCTGTGACAATATTCCTTAAAATGTTTTGATGTACTCATTATTCTCCTTTAGGAGATATTCTTGTGTTGGTTCTTTTTGTTTTCTTGTTCCATATAGGTTAACAAGAAAATAAGATGCTTATCCTTTAGAGGGAGTCACTTGACTCAAAAGGAGCCAAAACCATTTGAGAAAGAAGAATATTAGAACCATCATTGAGACAACCAATGCTACAAAGCATGATCAGAATCTTTATAGGATTCCATGGGAAGAAGCATGCATGACACAATATATGTGCAAAACAAGATTCTTCACCAGACTTTGAAAAACATAACTCCTGAAGAAGTCTTCACTGGAATGAAGCCTGAGATTGAACACTTCAGTTTATTTGGGCACCCAATGTATTTTCATGTACCCAAAGAGAAGAAGTCCAAGCTAGATCATTTAGGAAGAAAGAATACAATGAATCTTCAAAGACATCCCTAGTCAGAGATAGATTGAGACAAGCAGAGACGTTGTCCTTGAAGAAGAGACAGTTTTTCAAAGACCCGTAGAATATCATATGGAATTGACAGTGAAACAAATACGTCTCCCCCTTCAACAATTCAAAGGGAGACAAACATTACTCTAGGTTATCCAGTTTCTCTAGTTGATATGTTCTGAGATATTATAGTAGGGAATAAAATACCTACCTAGACTCACTCTACAAGAGGCAGAGAGACATACAAGCCTCTTAAGGCACATTTTGATAAAGAAAAATATATTTTCAAGCTATCCTTCAGTCATGAGACACTTCATTGATGTTGAGACTCCTTGTATTAGAGAAGAAACAAGAAAACCGGTATGGAAAAATGCCATAACACAATAATACCAGTATATCTTAAAATAATGATGCATAATATATTATTCAAAGACCAGAAAGGGAAGTCTATGGTAAAGCATGAAGCTGATGAAAGTATCAAGAAATACAAAATGAGATCTATAGCCAGAGGTTTCTCACAAACAAAGGGATTTTTCCATGATGGGACACTTGATCCAATGAACCCGATACACTTCCATCCATGATTTGGAAACTACATCAGATAGATAGACTCTTGATAAGTTTGGATTTTAGCAAGAGTGTTGCTGATCCAAATCTATATCATTACAGTGTTGGTGACAAGAGTCTGATCCTAATGACTTATTCAGGAAGCATCGGCGTTACAAGTAATCCTTGATTTTTGAATTCAAGATGAATAATATTAGTATGATGCACTACTTCTTGGGAAAAGAAGTATGACAGATGATCGATAAGATTTTCCTGAGTCAAGGAAAATATACAATGAAAATATTAAAGAAGTTCAGTATGACTGAATGCAAAATCCACCATGATTGATTTAAAGAAGAAGATTGACGATGATTCAGATGAGACTGATCAACAGTTGAATGGATCACTAATGTATTTGGTCAACAACAAACTTGATTCATGCCATGCAGTGAATGTGCCTAGTCATTTCATGAGTCAACCGAGACAGACTCACTAGACAACAACAAAAGATGTATTGAGATATATATGAGGCACAGTTAGATATGGCCTAAGATATGCCTCCAGTGTAAACTTGAGTTTGTAGGATATGTCAATTCAGATTGAGCAGAAAGTACAGTGAACCGAAAAATCACATACGGTTGATGTTCTATCATGAAGTTTTCCATGGTTTCCTAATGCAGCAGGAAACAAAACTCTGTAGCCTTGAGTACTACAAAGGTAGAGTATATAAGCATCAAGTGTGCGAAGCAATGTGGCTTCACAAGCTTCTAACAGATTTACTTGACCATGAGATGGATCCTATGATGATAACCAAGAGCTATGAGTAAAGCTCCTTGAGAACCTAGTGTTTCCTAGTGGATCAAAATACGATGAGATGAAATATCCTTATTTTAGAGATATGATGCAAAGGAAAATCGTACACATGCAGTACCTTCCTACACATGAGCAGATTGCAGATATCTTCACCAAATTAACTTTGTGAATAATGGATACCTAGTTGAGAGGGAGTGTCGATAACTTAAGTGTTATGCTACCCTAATGTTGGTTTATGTTTCTCTTTATTGTATAATTTGGTTTTTTATTGGTCCATTCAACTCTCTCGCATTTCTTATGATATCAACAATAATTTACTATCTTTGTTAAACCATTTTTCAAAGCATGCAAAGAATTATTCATATTCATATTAGTGTCCATTATTCTCCAAAGAACTTGCCAAAAGTAACTAAGAAATATACTATCCTGGTTGAAATGATCGATAATGGTATGCCCAAGTGCACCCAGATTCTCTCAAAGTTACACAGATTGTTGCACTCAAATTGTCACTCTGCAAGTTATTAGCATGACTATTTTGATAAATAAATCCATGATTATTATCAAATAATCATTACCCCCATTAGTAGTTAGTATACATCCAAGAAATATATTGAAATTGACTCTGAAGGTCTACTTAGGACTGGAAGTGGAACATACTTCTCGGTCTTTCAATTTGTTGGCTTTGAGATGCTATAGAGGGAATAACTTCTCAATAATTTTACTATCACTAAATCATATTTTGATAGTAAAAATACCTCCACAATTATGCAATCCCCTTTTCCACTCCAAAGTGTCCTAAAATTTTTGAATGGTGTGCTTCACACAACTATATTCAATGGTCTCCTTAAAGAATAAAATCATAACCCAAATTGTACAAAATCCCATCCTCCAAAAGGTTGTCATGGAACTCTTCCTATTATAATGTCATCCTATAGTTTTGCACAGTTGCATATGTGTGTGCGAAGTCTAGACAGTTGCATAAACTTCTCTAAAAATTCTATGTCGAAAATGTTCAAACTGTGAAAATGTTGATTTTTCATAAGAGATGATATCGTATGTGAATGAATGAATTATTACAATGATGAGCGTTCTACTTATAAAGAAAATATGGTGACCATGGTGACCATCCATGAAGAGATGTGTCCCTTGGGTAATAAATATATTTATACTTTATATTATATTATACATATCATATAAATATACTTTATATTTATGCTTTATGCTTTATACTTTATTGTATATATATTTATACTTTATATCATAAATACATTATTACAATAATAATATTATAATTAAAAATATTGCTTAGTAATTAATAATCTCATTATTAATTATCAATCTAGTAGAATGACTTTCTGATATTGCCCAAACATCAACACTCCCTCTCAGCGAGGGAGACATTCTACATTATGCCAAGATTACCTCTGAAGATTACCTTTGAAGATTACTTGTCGGTAGCTCTCAAATAGCTTCAACATTTCACCATGACATCCATTACCTCGCAATGCATATGTACTTCATCATGTTCACCCTTGTGACTTCATAGCCAATGCATCCAAGGTCGGTGGGTATCTCTCCAATAGCTACAATGTGTCATCATGAGACTATCCAGTTTCCCATAGAAAACTTGGATATCTTAAGCATGACATCCAATACCCTGCAATAACATCTAAATCCATCACTCCCTTTGAAGGGGGACTACGTCGAGCTTGTCCCTGAAGTAATTGAACTTCGTCCTTGACAATGGATTTGTTAGCACATCTGCAACCTTCTCATCGGTAGCCACATATTGGAGCCTCAATGCTCCATTCTACACCATATTGGAGCCTCGTTGCTCCCTTTTGTACCGAGTCTCTAGCAACCAAGTGTCACTTCCATGAGACACAGACTCAATATGATACCACACGAGATCACATCCATTAATTGTTGAACATGTGAATATATACATCCTCGGATATTCATAGTGAAACATGACTTCACCCCGTGCAACCAAGGTCTATGGGTAGCTCTCAATAGCTACAACATGTCCCCAGGACATCCACTCCCTCTGATGCATCATTACATGATCATGTGCACTCCTATCTCAATGCCAGCCCTCGGATATCCATAGTGCAACATGACTTCACCCCATGCAACCATGGTCTATGGGTAGCTCTCAATAGCCACAACATGTCCCTAGGACATCCACTTCCTTTGATGCATCAGTACCTGATCATGTGCACTCATGTCTCAGTGCCAGCCCTTTTTCATGTTGGATGAGAATACTTAGTGCAAGCCCTTTTTCATACTGGATGAGAATACTCAGTGCAAGCCCTTTTTCATGTTGGATGAGTTCCACATGTCTCAGTGCGAACATGACTTCACCCCATGCAACCAAGGTCTATGGGTAGCTCTCAATAGCTACAACATGTCCCTAGGACATCCACTCCCTGTGATGCATCAGTACCTGATCATGTGCACTCTTGTCTCAGTCCAACCCTTTTTCATGCTGGATGAGAACACTCCCTCTGAAGAGGGACCACGCCAAGCTTGTACCTGAAGTACTCAAAATTCATCCTTGAAAACGGCTTGATAAAAACATCTGCAACTTGATCCTATGTAGTCACAAAACTGGAGCCTTATTGATCCCTTATACACTATATCCCTGATATATTAATATATGATCTCGATATGCTTCGACCTGTCATAGACCATGGGGTTCTCTGACAACTTCATGCAACTCTGGTTGTCACACCAAATGTAGGTCGCCTCTAGTATAAGACCAAATAACCGAGACAAAATTTCTCGAAGCCACACTGCTACTGCACATGTAGCCAAATACTCACCTTCAGTCGTATTGAGCGCCACACATGATGACTTCCTACATCTGGTGAAGCCTTCTGCTCCTTATTGTAATACCCATCTCCCTCTGGAACTGACTGTATGTTTCCCTCTCAAGCACTGAATATCAATTGAATATTGAAACTGTTGACTTCAACACTTGTCCTCCAGAACAAATCTTGTCATCCTCTTCTTGTAGGTATTACCTACAAGTCAAATTCAGTCCAATAGTCATCAATTTCCGAAGCCACACTGCTTCACGCCTTGTTGTACATGATGCCACATACTCTGCCTCGGTCGTAGTGAGTGCTACACACCACTACTTCTTGTTTCTCCATGAAACCATACTAGAGCCTAGACTGAAGAAATATGTTGAAGTACTCTTCCAATCAAGATTATTGTCAGCCCAATCTGAATCTGAATATCCATATAACCCGAACTCATGGTCTATCACATACCATCTTCCTTTATAAAGTAATATCCATAGTCTCTGAAGTCATGTCCTACAACAACTTTAGATTTGGTACCAAAGGTGTAGCCATTGCCTTACATCTTCACCTTACATAATAAGTCCTAAAATTTAACCCCTAGTACAGTTGTACTTTGTGCATGCTTCCTTCACCATCGAATCGATCTTTTCCTCCGTGTAGTCACCAATGCAAATAGAATCAACACTACATTTCCACATGAGACACCTATCCCATGTTTTTCTTTTCTCCATCATTTATCTCTCTTATTTTCTCGGGCCCTCCTGTGAGGGCGTTAAGCCCGATCTCGCTCTGATACCATGTTGATTTTTCATAAGAGATGATATTGTATGTGAATGAATGAATTATTGCAATGATGAGTGTTATATATATAAAGAATATATGGTGACCATGGTGACCATCCATGAAGAGATGTGTCCCTGGGGTAATAAATATATTTATACATTATGTTATATTATACATATAATAGAAATATACTTTATATTTATGCTTTATGATTTATACTTTATTGCATATATATATATATATATATATATATATATATATATATATATATATAATTACAATAATAATATTATAATTAATAATATTTCTTAATAATTAATAATCTCATTATTAATTATCAATCTAGTAGAATGTCTTTCTGACACTGCCAAAACATCAACAGAAAATACTATCAATCTAGTTATTGTGCTCATGAACTAACTTGGTCGCGATTCAATGCATGATGAGGGTTTCCAACATGGAAAATTATTCCATGAATTTCATAAGATAATTTTCCATTCCCGTGAATCTTTCTAGGTGGTGATTTGTCTTTAGTGATGGAAAATTGGCAATGGTTGAAATTATTTCCAAATTAATTGTTGATTTTTCAAAAATGTGGGTGAAGCATGTAGTTCATTTCAATTTACATTTGTATTAACCATAAACAAGAATGTTGCAGCAACCAAGATCACAAGAAGAAACACCATGCACAAGAACAAAATAAGTATACTGGGAAACCCTTCTCAACAAGGGAAGAAAACTCAGCCAAATCCTTTGCTATATTATTCAAGAGAAATACCTTCACCACCAAGAAAGACCTAACACACAAGAGGGTGATCAAACCCTAGAACACTAGCGCCCAAGAGAGGTGCGCAATTTTCCCAATTGAATGTACCTGCTGAATATTCCAAACTCACATGAAGGATATGATTCCACAATGGGGAATCTTCCTTTACTTATATTAGACTTGTCCTATCAACAAAAGTGTGTATTGGCTCAACAGGGACGACCTCACTAAGTCACAATATAATAATTATAATTATAATTAATATTAACCAGATTAATTATCTTTTACATTTATTATTAATCACATTAAGGTGGGGCCAACCTGTACCCTTTACATAACAATTAGGGTTACTGTCAAGTCTGAATCTTGAACAATATATAGCAAAGGATCTGATACACACACTATTGTTCATCCACTAGGGGCACATCCATAGGAATGTCATATATCTGGTTTACTACATTACACAGAAGAACCAGATCTTCACAAGTTCACATGTGCTCATCCACAGGAACGTCCACTCTATAGATCTTCTTTCCCACTACCTCATATAGAAGAACCATCCAGAGTCTTCTTGTCAACTCTGTTGCTCAAAGGATTCTAATACATCATCTACATTTCTGTTCACATGACGATGTACCCAGCACTTTGGGATTTCACACGTTCACCTTGTGCTCAGCCACAGGCACGTCTAACTCAACAGATCGCCTTTCCCACTGGATAATCATCTGGAGTTATTCTCAACTCTCTGAATGGAGGAGGTCATATCTACTTTCCTAGCTATGTCTCAGAAAGGAACCATGTACCCTTCTTAGGGGATTTCTCTCAGGTTTGTAAGCTGAGAAAAAGACTCACATAGCTGCAATGATCCACATCTCACAGGTTTGTAAGCTGGAGAATGTCTCACATAGATGCAATCATCAACACTCCCTCTCATCTAGGGAGGCATTTTCCATCAGGCCAAGTCTCTCATGGAAATACTCGAACTTTGTCTTGGCAAGTGGTTTAGTGAAGATATATGCAATTTGTTCATGAGTAGAAAGATATTGCATGTGTATTGTCTTTCTC
>ML847058.1:0-19438 GCA_009831015.1 Picea engelmannii
CTTTACATCAAAGTTTCAAGATCCTATTTTAATGGATCTGAAATACCTAAAATAAACATAATCAAAATGGATCTTCTAGCATATATGATCCAATCTTATTATCATAAGTCAAATTTGACAGTCTTCAGCATTATTTGGCATCTTGCAGGTGAAGATCACGGAATTCAAAATCTGTCAATGATGGTTCCAGCAATTTCTACCCAATATAAAGTGCCATTTGGTGTTATTTCCTTATCACATGCCTCCAAAACTTGAAAGGGATCATGATCTGTATTCCCACAATTATTATCCTTCATTTGATATCATTCCCACATGTTCTGGAATCGGAAAATCATGATTTGGGCGAAAAGAAGGTGATTATGGACTCTTCAACACTTTCGACGGCTCATTAGTCGTGTATTTTTCCTTTTAGTCGCCGAAAGTCAGAGCTTTTCGGCAGCTCGTTACACTGTAAATTTCACACTTAGCCATCGAAAGCTAAAATTAACTTTTGGCCTATTTTTAGAGGTGAAATCCTCATTTTATTGAATTGATATGAATTTGAGCCTTTCTCAAAACCTCTAAAACTTTAAGATTTAGAAATAACTCTTCTACCTAATGATCTTCTTATCATGTGATTTGGAAATCATTAGCAAGTTATTTTTTATCGTTAACATCTAGATCCAACTGGGATGGAGACCTCCCTGCAAGGTTTCCAAGAACCACAGATCTAATGTCTTTCCAGAAAAATAAAATCTGAACTTAGTGTCTAGTGTTCCATTGGGCATGGAGTCAGTATTCCATTGGGTATGGAGTCAGCCATTTCTGAAATTTTTTCATCACTTGTATAAATGATCTTTGTACATCTTGTAGACTACCTTTATTCACACAAAGTGACTTTTGCATCTCCTGCAAGTGAAAGAAAATAAATTCTCGGGAAGCGAGCTTATTTCCTACTCTACTCTACCCTAACCAGCTCTACAATTTGGTTAGGTAAAAACTAATTTCCATAGTAGCCATCCAAGCAATTTTAATACTGAAATATTTTCATCATTCACACTGATCAATAGTCGATGTTTGAAATGTAACAACAGTGATAAAAAGTCATTCACAAAACCAAATTCACCAAGAAACATGTGCAATCTAAAGAAGTTTGAAATTTTCAAGCTTTTTGAAATGTATGATTCTATGAAGGTTGCCACTGGATCTTTGAAACTGAAATCAGAAACCTCTTGATCTTCAGGAAACAACTGCATCTCTATGACTGCTTCTCTGTTAGAATAGTGATTACCTTTTTGTTCTTTTGTGATTTCCTTGTGATCATCAAACACTATGACCTCCTCTTCAGAATAGTATTCTAAGTGCGATGATAAAGAAGTGTTTGAATGACAAAGATTATGATCAACTCTAAAAATGTAATTGTCTATACAATCATTAGTTATCATAGGTTCAACATGCTTTGTAAACTGATCATAAATTTTACATGAATACCTGTCTCTAGAATGCTCTGCCAATGTTGAAGAATTTGATTCGCAATCTAAGATAATTTTAGTTGCTTATTGTTGTTCTAAAACTGCCTCGTAGTCATTACCTTCCTGCTCAGATTCTGAACTATACTGACATTCTGTTGGCTCAATTTTTTTTAGATTTTCAAAATCAGCCTGCTTTTGGATCCTCCTGGAAGCATAAATATTTTCCTCCACCTTTAGAGCATCTTCAAACAAACTGCTTAATGATGAAGATTTCCTTTCTAGCAGAAGAAGGGCGAGTTTTGAATGCAATCCCATAACATACTATATCATAGTAGCTGTCTCTATAGGCCTGATATCCAAAGGCATGTCATGATAGCTGTTGTAAAACCTTCGATTGAAGACAGGCAAAGCTTCACCCTGCTCTCTCTTCAAATCATAAAAATCAGCAAGGTATGAATCTAGTACTCACCTCAATACTTCACAAAATCATTAGAGAATTCAATCCAAGAGCCAATAGAATCAGCTCTCAGACCTTTAAACCATACAGCAACATCTCTAATTAAATATTTAGAGAACAATCTCATGATGACATTCTCATGAACAATCTAAAAACGATCAACAAAATCTTGAAAGGATCCCAAGTGCCTCTCAGCTGAAACTTGATTTTCTCCAGAAACCAGGGAAGATATTCATAGCAGTCAAGAGGATAAGGATGAAGGAGATAGGGAGGTCTTAAAGGCTTGAACATATTCATCATGATCTTAATTTGAAAAGAAGAGGGATGATTATGAGAATTAGTAGGTTCATGACAAGGCTCGGCAGTAATGAAAAAAGGTGTTGAGCTCTGGACAGGTTTGGAATCAATCTTAATTTATTTAAGGTTACATGGTTGATATGATTCTAAAGGAATTTTAATATAGTGGTCATATTTATGAATGGGTTGAGGTAAAGCTACTGAATCTACATCTATAATATAAGAAGGTTGCAAGCTTTCCTCTTCTAAAGTTGGATATATACAAGAATGATGATGATTTTCTGAATATACAAAACAGAAAATGATTCTCTTTACATGTGATGGGAACAGCATGAAAGAGCTAATAAAGAACAACAATTGTTCATGAAGGACACTAATTAACTGATACCTAGATTTAGAATTCAGCCTCTTCATCTTCTGTCAATCGGATCCTCCCCAATGGAGTCTTTGATTGTGGAGTCACCAGGCAGATGATTACAGTCGGATTTATGTATGTCTCTTGTCTACCATCAAGATTCAGATCTATGTCGTTCTCCCAGGGAAACTCTGCTTTCACTTTCGTTCCCTGGCAACGGTGCCAATTTGTTATCACTCCAAGAAATGACTCCCTGACTGTAAATGGTGCAAGCTTGGTAACTTAAATAAATCAATAATGTGGAGGAAAGAAGGATCAAATTGAATGACATTATAAACTCTTATCCATTTAGAAATATACAAATCACTCGAAAGACCAAGGCTTTCAACTATGTTGCTCAGTAGGTTTAAATCAATTGGTGGAAATGTGGAGAAGACCTATTATACTAACGGAAATACCTATACAATAGCATATGTGAATGTCTAGTGATGATAGGTAAGATACTCTTCATACCATCAGAAACATATATAATATTGCATATAATGTATGGCCAGACATAACAGGAAAATACGTGCAGCTTTAGCTTATGAATGCATTGATAGGATGACAACTATCTGGCATTGAGACAAACCTTAGAAGTAATCTATTAAAGTTTAATATACCAACAAAGAGATGGTATGATAGCCTTCTATCATTGAATATATATAAACTTGGAAAGAAAGGAAATGAAAACTAAACAAACAAAGTGAAAGAAGCTCGATGTCAAGATGTATTCATGGACATCTCCAAGAAATAAAAGTACAAGTCTTCAAGAATAGAACCACAGTCCTCAGACTGTTTTTTTCCCCTCTCTCCTCAGTTCTGAGAATTCTTAGGATTTAATAGTCTTTACATCAAAGTTTCAAGATCCTATTTTAATGGATCTGAAATACCTAAAATAAACATAATCAAAATGGATCTTCTAGCATATATGATCCAATCTTATTATCATAAGTCGAATTTGACAGTCTTCAACATTATTTGGCATCTTGCAGGTGAAGATCAAAAAATTCTAAATCTTTCAATGATGGTTCTAGCCATTTCTTCCCAAAATAAAGCGTCATTTGGTGTTATTTCCTTATCACATGCCTCCAAAACTTGAAAGGGAGCATGATCTATATTCCCACAATTATTATCCTTCATTTGATATCATTCCCGCGTGTTCTGGAATCAAAAAATCGCGATCTGGGAAGAAAGAAGGTGATTATGGACTCTTCAGCACTTTCGGCGGCTCATTAGTTGTGTATTTTTCCTTTTAGTCTTTGAAAGTCGGACATTTTCAGCAGCTCATTACACTGTAAATTTCACACTTAGCCGCCGAAAGCTAAAATTAACTTTTGGCCTATTTTTAGAGGTGAAATCCTCATTTTATTGAATTGATATGAATTTGAGCCTTTCTCAAAACCTCTAAAACTTTAAGATTTAGAAATAACTCTTCTACCTAATGATCTTCTTATCATGTGATTTGGAAATCATTAGCAAGTTATTTTTTATCACTAACAGGTTGGATTCCTCATTTCTCGGTTGGATCTGAGAACTACAAGTTGGGTCTTGTATCAGAGAGTTGGATCTCTCATATTCAGTTCAAGTTGAAGATATTAAAAGATTGATTTTATTTGTATTCATTCAAGTTAAATAAATAAAAGAATGATATTTTATCTACTTCATACATTTTGTATTATACATGTTTATGAATCATTAATTGAACTCCATATATCTTATTCAGTTAATTTAGTTAATCTATGAAAGTGTGAAAAGTAGCCAAAAGTTCTAGACACTGATTCACCCCCCCCCCTCTCAATGTCAGTGTGTGTTTCAATAACATAGCTTCTAGAATCCCCTTTTCCAAGTACACTTCAACACAGATTCTTGCACAGGAAAAAATATTATCTTTTGGTTCAGTTCGATCAATATACATCTGTATGAAGTCTACACAAAGCCTCGGAGGTGTGGTCATGAGACCCGAAGTTGTTAAAGGAATAAGGACATGAAGGACAGTGCAAATGCAAGTAACACATATGTTGACATCAATGAAAACTAACTCACCATCAATATTGACCACAAATCTAGGGTATCTTGAACACTCCTAGGGTTGACATCAATGAAAACCAACTGTCCAACAATCTCCCCCTTTGGCATTGATGTCAAAACCAAAATGTATGGAAACACTCATATGTCAATACTCATGCTCCCCCTATGACCATTTTTCCTCATCAATGTTTCTCTCTCTCCCCCTTTAAAATCAATGGCAAAGGGTATCTCTCCTTGGGGATGCTCCCCCTATCTTCATGCATTCATTCTTTCTCTTCACATGTTTGTATTCTCATGTTTCTTTCCATGTTCCTCTTCTCTTTTAATAGCAAAGAGTGACTCCCTGAAAGTGTACTTTTTCTAAACAATGCTTCTCTGAATTCATGTGCTTGATTCTTTCTCTTTTTATCTTTATCTTTCTCTCCCTTTGACATCATGGGAAAAAGGATAAATCCCCCTGTCGGTATGTCTCCCCCTTTCTGCATGTCGTTGATCTTCCTTTCTGGATCTCTTTCTTTGATGATTTATCTTCCCTTAACTTATCTACAAGATGTAGAACTATATGGGACTTCTTGTGTATGTTTCCTTTCATGTCTTCCAGTGTTGCTCATTGTCCATTGGTCCTTCCTCTTGTAACTCTATGACATATATAAAAAGAATTCAAAATTTATTAATTTCAAATGACCTGTCATGTTCACTATTTAGACATCAATGACCATATTGTTAACATTGTCCCTCTAATGATATAGCTTCTATTGAAGGTTTCTCTTTCCCTATTCTACTATGCCTTTCACTACTTGTCTTCTTGTGACCAATTGATTCCATTTTTCCATTGATTCCATTGATTCCAATTGTAAATATGTTATGTCATATATTTGTCTAGACCTGTCAACGATCTCATAAATCTATATTTTTCCATATGTCATAAGTTCTCCATAACTTTTCTACTCAATTGTCCACAATGTTGACCCATCTGTCACTTTACTATCATGAAAGTTTCTCTTCTACAACTGATCATCACATATTCGTGTTTCTTAGACTGAATCAAATATGGCCATTGGTCTTCTCTATCTGCAAACCATACTTTACACGTATGGAACCACATGTATTGAATATATCTCTTCCTGAAAGTGTGTCAATTGTATTCCTCTGATATCTGCATGGGAACACTACTTCTCAATCGATCAATCTAGCATTATGTACTTCTGTTATCTGTCTCTAAAAACACTTCAAACTACTCGAATGATGGTTCTTTGATCTGTAGTAGCTACTGCATAGACTCTCCCTCTTCAATATTCTTATTTTTGGGAGTCTCCAAGTCATATGGCTCAAAACAATGGAGGAATCTGCCCTAATGTAGAGTGATCTTCCTCTTCATTTGTAGACTCATCATCTTTATGAACTCTAACTTCTTCCTTTTTGTATGTGGATTCATTATGATATTTCACTGCAATTTCTAAGAGTACAATCTCTTGTATCTCTTCTTTATTCACCTTCTCTTCTTTTGTTTCTCGCACTACTGCAAATCTTGCGATCTCTGGGACCTGCTCTTTATTCACCTAATCTTATTGTCTTTTTTTTCTTTTCCAAACCTTCGTTTATCTGAAATCAATGTTTTCTTTCGTATAAGGCTCTATCATGCTTCTACAATTCTAAGCTATGTGACCATAATTACAACATTTGTAACATTCAATGTTATGTGGAGCCACGTAATCATTTCTTTCTTGAACATTTCTTCCATAAGCCCTACAATCTACAACTTTATGTCCAAAGTTAGTACAATTAAACAATGATTATAAAATAAATTCACATATCTGGGAGTGAATGATATTATTTTTGTTGTAGTCCTTCTTAATTCTTACCTTGGTTGATCATGATCTTCTCTTATGTTGATCCCTTCATCATAATTGAAGTTTCTTTGTTTCTTGAATATGGAAGGTCTTCTTGAATATGTATCTCTATTATACTCATTCTTCTTTGATTTTTGTTGACCATGATTCCTTCCTTTGAGTAATTCTGTATAACTCTTACCTTTTCCTTCATTCTTCCTTTCTGGTAACTTGGAGTGCTTCTCTTCAACTTTCTTTGTTGATGATGTGGGTGTGTCTTTCTCTTCAGCGTTCTTGCTGAGATTGACGGTTTTAACTCTCAATGTGACAACTTCTTCTTCAACCTTCTCAACCTCTTCTTCTTTCTTCATCATCTGAATCTTCATGACTTCTTTTTTTCTCCTTGCTTCTTCAAGTTGGATCTTCAAAGTGATGATTTCCTTTTCAAGTCTTCTTTCTTCTTGACTAAATCATGCTTCAAGTTTTTTAAAGTCCTTTGATCTTTCCTTGAGATGATCTGTCAAAATATTCTCTCTCTTTTCTTCTTCCTTTCTTTGTGTTGCTATTTTGGCTTACAAACACTGCTTCTCTTCCATATGAATTTTGTATGTTTCTTTAATCCTTCTAGCTTCTTCTAACTGATCTTTTAGATTCACTATGACCTGTTGGGATTCTTCGGAACTTTCTTGAGAATTGTTTTTGACTTTATTGTTCCTCAAGTGACTTGTTTTCTTCCTTTCTTTCGTCAATTTGTCTAAAGCACTAATTAATTCTGATTCAATATCTACTATGCCTTCTTCGCAATCTTCTTCTTCTGAATATGTCTAACATGATGAGAATATTTCTTCTTGTTCTTTTCTTTCATCTTCTTTAGCATTCTATGGATTTGTGATGGGATATTTCTTGGAATAGAGATTATGTATCTTACCACAAAGTTCTTTAGTTGATGAACATTTTCCCACTTTCTCTCTTACTGGATCAGGTAATCCTTCCCAGATGAAATCCATTGTTATTTTGTTTTTTTTCTTTTCAATTCCTTCTTGGTTGTAGTTTTTGGTTTCTTTGTAGTGGTGTATCCTGTAACAACTTATTTCCAAACATCATACTCTTGCGCCTCTAAAAATGTTTTCATCCTGATATTCCACATTTCAAATTTTGGACCATTCTGACAATCAAATTGTGGTACCCCAAACATAGCGTACTCCATGATCTTCCTTCCAGTGGTTAAATTGTTTCCTGAAGGAACCGGCTCTGAAACCAATTGTTGGAATACTAAGAGGGGGGTGAATCAGTATGAGCACTTTTACCACTTTCAGCCACAATATATAAACTTCAACTTTATCAGCAGCATATCATCAATGTATCATATATGATTGCATTAAATATATCATGACCATATAAACATAAGCATCATCACATCAACAACATCACATCAAAAACATAGTACACCTGTATTTACGTGGAAACCCAAATGGGAGAAAACTACAAAATGCTTTCTTATATATTGTCAAGAATACAATCATTGGAAGCACCAACTTCCCAATTGTCCAGTTGCAATTGGAAGGAGGCTACAACCCCCTATTTATAGGCTCCAACCTAAAGGAAACTACAACTCCCTGAATTACATGACTCCAACCAGAAGGAGGCCACAACCCCCTAATTCTCAGGCTCCAACTCCTTGTGTTCTTCAGCACCAACTGAAAGGAGGCTACGAATCCCTTTCCTTGCCTCATCCTGCCACCCTGAAATATAAGTGCAGACCAATTGTCACTACCAAAATCACTATCATTGTTACTTCCATTTTCACTGTCATTTCCACTATCACATCAACCTGTCACTGTATCCAACTTGTCATTGTCTCCAACATGTCATTGTCACCAACTTATCACTAAGCAACCTATCCAACCTGTCATTGTCACCAATACTCAACTAGATCCTCTCACATGGATCATATATCAAGGAAACCTCTCAACTAGATTTCCAACATCACCAACACATGCCTCTACCAAGCATGTACTAAGATCACCAACATACCATCACAAGATATGTTCCTCAACCATGTACCAAAGAATGTACCAAACCATCAACATGTACCATACCAAGCATCAACCGTGTACCACAACAAGTGAATCAATCATGCACCAACACTTATACAACATCAAGTGCATCAACCATGCACCAACACCTGTACCATGTACCTCAACCATCAACCATGTACATGAACAATGTACATCAACACATGTACCATACCATGTACAGACAATGTATCTCAACCATATACCATATCACTCAATCATACCATACACCATATACCATGGGATATCAACAATGAGGTACCTTACCAAAGAATATATTGTTGGACATATTGTAATTGATGTCAAAATTTGAAGATCATTGTAATGTGATGATGAATTGCCATTGATGACAAACATGGTGCAGAAGAATGTTATTAAAAGCTCAAAAGAAATAGTGATGAACAGATCAGAAGGAAGAACATTAATCGAAGCTCAGAAGAGATCATGTAAAGGAGTCATTTGATAAGAAATTAGACTAGATCGTGACTGTCAAAGGATGAATTCAACAGAATGTTATAGCAATCGTCAAATCTAGGAACTGTAGAGAAGGATCGTCGGATCAACACCTGATTAAGTCATGATTGTCATATCAACACAAGTAAGATCTATGGTGGATATAAATTGTGGATATCAGAGGAAAAAATAACATCCGTGCATGTTTAACCTCCACAGTCCTTCTAGATCGTCGATCTGTAGATTCGGCAAGATCAACAGTTGGCATCGGTTCCACTACCAACAAGCATTTTCCATTATGGAACGCGACGATGGTTTTAAACATCATGCTAGTTGGGACTCCACAATCATCCCTGATCATTGATCTACTCTAGGATGAATCATTACCCTTATATCAAGCGCATTGGAAGGATAGTGTAAGGTGTACTAAACAACTGACAGCAAGAAGTCATCATAGTATCATGACTTATTCGGTAGGTAACCACTCTGGAGGGATTGAACTACCTTGGAGTTATAGTAACACGGAGTCCCAAAGAGACGAAGCTCCGAAGTAAGATTTGACCGTCCGTCAAGAAGGAAGATTCACGGTCAATATCCTAAAAAGAAAACAATGAGAAGATCGTTAAAAAAATGCCTTTTGAGGTTGCATGGACCATCCACTCAACTGTAGATCAAAAATAGATCGTCTGATCTACTTCAGCGAAATGCACTCTGGAGGGATTGAACCTCTCAGAGTTCAAGTAGCCCAGAGCCCCAGAGTCAAGAATAGACAAACTGAATCTAGACCATTGATCTAAAAACTAATCACAGTCATTGGATTAAGGATTCATATGAACCTATGACCATCAACACATCAGGAGATCCACGTCAGCAAGACCATGTCAACAAGGACATGTGGCACAATCAAGTGGTGACAAGTGTCTAGGTTCAAATGGAACTTTAGGTTATGTAAGTCATGAATCTAGGTGACACGTGTCAGCCACTAAGCCAGTTCCACATCAGCAGTGAAATTAGCAAGTTACGTCACTCTGGGAGTATGTCCTTTGGGGTAAACTAGCATCTACCACCAACAGCTACCCGAAGCATCGAAGCGCAAATTCACGAACTAATGTCAGTCATTGATCTAAGATCCTATGGATTCTCACATGATTGTTGGATCAAAACGTAGTGGAAAGATACGTAAGCACTCCCACATTGACCAATTCAGTATTGACCAACTCTGGAGGAAATTGAAGCAGCAATTACCTGGACCTCGAAAGCCCCGGAGTCCCGAAGACCCGAAGTAAATAGTGGTTGTCCATATCAACCTTGGATTAAGTCATAACCGTTTATTAAGCAGTAAAAGGATAAGTAAGAATTGGATCTAGATTGTTGATTTGGTTCCAGGAATCATTGTTATTGGGCTAATCGTTAAGTGCGAACACGAATCGATCCCCCTAGATCCACCTAGATCTAGAACAAAACAAGACAGAACATGGTGCTTTCCCTAGGCTCGAATCATCGAATTTACTACCAAACAAAAGACGAGAGACATGCCTTTAAGTGTCACTTCCTTATGTATTTGTTGTTCCTGTTTCGCTCCGGTGCTCTTGTGATATTGATCCTGCAGTGAGACACAAACCAACAAAAGTGAAAGAAGTAGAAGTATATTCAATGACAACATATGCATATGATCAAGGAATTATGCAATAAAATAAAGATAATTCTATGGGAAAGAAGCATGCAACTGTATTATATTAAATAATAGGAAGAAAGATTACAATCAGATGCATTGATGTTGTAAGGTTCCTTCCAAAAATTCCTTGCTTCCCAGACACTTCTTTCTCCAAGGATTCTAAGACCATGGATCTAATAGCTACTCACAATCTATATTAACAAATCCAAACTTAAAACCACTCTAACCAAGCTAACAATCTCAAGCCAAAACAACTAACTTTCTCCATGAGAGCTCCTCTCCTTTTATAAGATGAAAAGGATAAGGTTAGGATGATCCCACTAAATCATGAAAGCGAGTAAGATCCAAACTGTTCGGAGGCCACCTCACCATAGAATCTTCTCCTTCTAGAAGCATTGAGAAGACGCTCGTTTTTCCCACATACAGGAATTTATGCACGCTAGTTATAGTGCAACCTGCAGAAACTCCATAGCCTAGCTATAGTCCAGCCTGCGAAAATCAGGAATTTCCTCACCCTAGCTATAGTGCAGCCTACGGAAACCAAGCATTTCCTCACCCTAGATATAGTGCAGCCTGTGGAAACTAGGCATTTATGCACCCTGTGTATAGAGAAGCCTGTGAAAATCCTCTTTAATAGTGTTTTTACAAAGGAAAATACAACTTCTTCTCTTAGTAAAATTCTTCTCCCTTCTTTCTTCAGGAATTCAGGCCACTGACCCATCTAAAGGAAACAGATAGGTTTACATCATTAACGGTCATGGGCATGACAAAAATAATGTGTAACAATCATGCCAACCATCGGATCAACCCTTGTGAGAGGTAACCACTTCGGGGATTTGAAACTCTGGAAGTGATCCAAGTGGATATTGGTGGCCAACCGCCTGTTCCAACTGGCTCATTTTGTCAGTTTTTAGTTCAGCACATTATTTTGTACTTCTTTTTAATTGTGGGTTCTACCCTTTCGGGGTTGTCTGAAGCCCTACACATCTTCCAAGTGGATACTGGTGGCCTCCCACCTAATCCAACTAGCTTATTTTGTATGTATTCATGTTATCACATCTTGTTGTACTTACAGTGCCATTTTGGGGCCCTAAACAGTGTTATTTTGGTGTGTCGCGGTCAAATTCTAGACAGAGTCAGAGTTTGATGGCATAATACGTATTTCTCTAAAAGACCTTTCCAACGGGATATCACGCGTGTAAAATGGAGATCGTATGAAAAAGTTACGACCCCAGGAAGTTAATGTACTAACTTACCTAAACAGGGCCCACATGACTTTTGGCATTTCATCTCCTAAGGTTAGGTTGTTGGATGTCTAGGGTTTGGGCATTCATGTTTAACATAAAAAAGGCCTTCAGAGCCTCATTGTAACCATCTTCTTGCGAATGAGCGTAGTCGTCACATCTCTTCTCAGAGATAAAGATGCCACCATTCTAGCGAGTCTTGCACTCTATATTTTTTCAGTCTCTTTACAATTCTTTCATTAATAGAAATCAAGTATTGTTGTATTTCTTTGTTTCTGGAAATTTTCATGAGTGTTTCATTATAATATCTCTGCTTTCATTTTGTTCCGAAAATAATCAGGATCAGTGGTATCAGAGCAGGCTGCTCTTGATTTTTTTCAGCGCATGTCCTCGACAAGGTCCGAGTATATCTAGTTGGTTCTTGAGATTGTCTCTCTTGAGTACAATCACTCTCACACACCCAAGAAACCCTCGATGGCGACAGAAAATAAAAACAGCAGAGTAGAAGATTCTATTAACATGTTGCTTGAGCAAGCTCTCGTGCGACAGAGGGATCAAAAGATGGAGAATTTTTCACACATCCTTCAATGTCTGCCGATAGAAACAAACGCATCTTCATCAAGTGGCCATTTTGGAGGAACCTCTCCCTTCAAGGTACAAGTTAATTTTGATATTCCCATATTTGAAGGTCAGATAGTGGCGAATGCCCTAGAAAAATGGTTAAATCTATTAGAAGGTTATTTCTCTGTTCAAAATTTTTCTTATAGGGAAAAGATCACCTTCACACTCCTCAAGGCTCTCCCCCATGTCAAACATTGGTGGGAAACTTACTGGGATAAAATTTTCACAGAGGAATCTGGAATATATGGGGTTGATCCCACTTGGGATTTTTTTCTGGATGCAGTCAAAGAACAGTACTATCATGTTGATAACTATGAAGACTAGTACATGAGATGGACCATATTGCAGCAAGAGAAGAGCCAAACAGTGTCATAGTTCACAAATACTTTCCATACCTTGTGCACCAAGTTGGGTATAAAATACTCTGAGCGGCATATGATTCTAAAATACAGTGGGGCTCTACATAGGTACATCCAAACCGAAATGGATTTCCTAAACATCTCATCATTAGGAGTTGCCTATTGATATGCTGTCAAAATCGAGTAGAAATTTAGGCACCAGAACAAATGGGAATTCGGGTCTACAAATCTACAACAACCAAAGCATGGTAAGCATGGCCCTAACCAACAACCTCTAGAAAACCAGTCCAAGACTGTCACATACCCACTACCATAAAACAAAAAATTTTGGTTGATTTCTCAATAATGAGAATCCCCGGAGCGTGTAGAAGCAAAATGCCAACCCTCGAGTCGCAGGTCTTCTATTTACCTACTCGACTCTCTGTACATAACCGTGGTCTTATGTCCCTTTTTTTCAGGATTTATGTTTTCAATCATCCCGACTTGCTTAAGTTCCAGTTAGCCTCCTAGGCTAAGCTCTTGGTTGCATGGCCTCCTCTATATGACAATGGTCATAACTCCCATCGGGACTACGGGGTTTCTAATGCCAAAATTCATTCACCCCCCCCCCCAAGACTTGCGATCCTTCAAATTCTGACGTGCTCCTTACGCATTAGCTCCCTGAGCCAAACCTGTGGTCCACTGCCTCTATGACCGTGGCCTTACCTCCTTTCGAGGCTACTCCTATCGGAGTTTCGAGGTTTCCAATGTTGTGAATCACGAGTCTTCAGAACTTGTGATTCTCTGATTCTCGATAGGCCCATAACGCCTTAGCCCTCCAGGCTAAGCCTGTGATCCACGCGACCACTACCCCAGGACCATAGTCAAACCTCTACGTCGGATATTCGTGTTTCGCGATTTCATGAGGGGTAAATACCACATCCACGGAATTCCCGATATCCCAATTTGAGATGCGCTTCAGCCCTCCTGGCTAAGCCCTGGCCAACGTGACCGTCACTCCGTGACCACTACCTTACCCCGTCGGGGCTACGGGGTTTCCAAAGTTGTAAAACACTTACACCTAAGTTTCCCAATCCCTCGAACACCGATTCTCCTTCAAGCTGACAGCTGGCTCCCACTACGGCTCTTCCCTCAGCTTCTGCTATTCGGACAGCGGTTCCCCACTGATCGGGGTTTCGTGGATCGCGATTTCAAAGTGTGGGGGTTTCTTACCTCCAGAAACTCCAATGCCTCGAGCTTCGACTCTTCAGGATCTATTAACACATGTCCCACCCAATGGAGGGTTCTTATCTTGTCGGTAAATCGTGGATCGCGATTCCAATGTGTGGGAGTTTCTTACCTCCGGAAACTCCGATTCTCCGATCCCTGACTTCCGGGATCTCCTGACACGTGTCCTCAACTATGGACAGCTCAGATCCTCTCATGGCTTCACCACTCGCGACTTGGAACCTCCAATCTTTGGACTCCTACCCAGTGAACCTCCGAGCTCACGAGATCTCCTCCACACGTCCCTCCAAATGGACGGTCCAGATCCTTGTCGGGATTTCGGGACTTTCGATGTCCTGGTTCCTTCGACCTCAGGAATTTCAATTTCCTGATGCGCCAAACGTCGATGGTGCTTGATCTCCACCACGTGTCCTCTGCCAACGGACGGTCCAAAGCTCTCGTCGGGATATCGCGAATCGCGATTCCAACATGCAAGAGGTTCTTGCCTCCGGGAACCCCGATTCTCTGAGTCACGACTTCCTCGGATCTTCCGACACGTGTCCCTGCTGATGGACGGTTCTGAGCTTATCAGGATTTCACGGATCGCGAATCTTGATGCAACGATCTCCTCACTCCTGGAATCCCCGATGGGTTAAATCCCGACTCCTATCCTGATGTCTGACGCGTGTCCTGTCGAGATCAACGGCTAGGATCCTTTCTCGAGATTTCATGACCTACAAGGTCTCGATTCTCTTGACCTTCAAACCCCGATGACTCTGATATCCCGATGACTCATCCGGGACTCCTCCTCCTATTCGCGAGGTTAACTCCCACGTGACTTCTCCAGATCTGACGGCTGTCGGGTATCTATCCCAAATCTACCGGCCCAGATTTGTTCTTTCTGCGCACACTCCGGAGACTAGACTCCGAGTATCTTAACTCAATTCAACGGCTTGGATTGCCCCATCATGTGAATCTTCCACACTTCGTGTATGTGGGAAGATCATTGGTTCAAATGTTCTTTTGGGTCTTGGGATCTACGATCCCGATTTCTCATTGCTCACGATGATCTAATGGTCGTGAATGGCTATGGGTCCTCCGACGAGATCTCATCCGTCGACTCGTTACATCTCACAATACTACTATCTCGGAACCTTAAGAGGGTCTTTCCTCCTCGCACAGGGTTAATAAGACCTGCGCGATCAAGCCCATGTTCTAGGTTCTTGGTGAAATTTTCTAAGGAGTAAATCTCTACAAGAGATCTATTCCGGAGCCTTCCGGGAGATGGGTGAAGGGAAACAACTTCCCGAGAACAGGCGGGAAGTCTAACTTAATTAAATCTAGGCATAAATACAGTTGCTTCATCCACGCACATCATGCGTGGTTCCCTCTGTTATGAGCATATATCTATTCATTCTCATTAAACACTGAACAGACATTATTACACAGAAATCATTCATAATTTGACAGTTCTATGAACATATGTATGCATATACCAGTCTATGAATTTCAAGATGCAACGTATATAAAACACTTATCAGAAATAACACCCGACGTGAGTGCGACTACTGAGAGGGGTGCTCGTTTCCACCCAACCGTAGGCATAGCGACTCCCAGCGGATTTACCACTAGCCACCCCCAAGCTGAGACCACGATGCTCTGAGACTGTGTCTCTCTGTCTTCCAGTGACCAGGAGCGAAGGTTGCAATCCTTCCTCGCTGCTATCACTCACTCTGCGTAAGAATTTTCTTGCCCCCGAGTTCCCCTCGCATCTGCCCCCCCCTTTCATCACTTCTGCCATACGCCTTATCCTCTCGCGAGGTTGCATGCAGCACGATTACCCTCGCGTCGATCAGGCCTGATGGCTCTATGGATGGGCGGTTCACCATCCCATCCTCATCAAGTCGCCCACCTACCAGCCTGCGAGACATTAAATTTGGGGGCCAGCGAGCCGCTTTTGATTCTCCGGGCCAGTGGAGTCCAAATACGGTATTCATTCAGGGTGGAAGTTAATGCCACCTTTTCAGGAGCCTTCCACCACCATCGTGGTCTCTTTTCTGCACATCCCCTCTCAGCAATCCTGCAATAAATTCAAAATGTTATTCACATTCATTGACCTCTTCCTGCAGGTCCGTTTACATCACATATTCATACTTATGAGTTTGCCATATTCCTTGGCCAGTCCAGTTATATTTACAATCTGGGGGAAACAGGGTGTTACAATTCCCTCCCCCTTAAAAAGGAACATCTTCCTCGATGTTCTTAGCTACTAACATGAATTACATGTACAGAAGTAAACAAAATCGGATATGCCTGTCTCATGGCATCCTCCATTTCCCATGTAGCCTCATCTGGGCCAAAATGTTTCCACTGCACCTTGACCTGTGCAATGGTTCTGTTCCGAAGCTGGGTTTCCTTTCTGTCCAATATGCATTAGGGTTCTGGTAGAAATTCTCCCTCCGGGTCCACCTGGATCACAAACCAGACAATTATATGATTAGCATCATGTACATATTTCTTCAATAATGAAACATGGAAAACATTATGTGCTTTTACTGTGGGAGGAAGTGCTAGTCTATAGGCTACAGGTCCCACTCTGTCTAGAACCTCAAAGGGTCCACAATACCGGGGTGCCAATTTGGCACAAGCGCCCATTTTTAGGGAACTCCTTCGGGGCTTAATTCTGAGGTAAACATGATCTCCTGTCTGGAACTCTCTTGGAGTTCTCTTTTGATCATCATAACTTTTATGTCGGTTCTGAGCGACCCTCAGATTTTGTTTTATCTAAGTCACTTGTTATTCCATTTCTTTCAACATGTCTGGTCCAAAAGAAATCCTATTTACAGGATTGCTCTAGCTGACTGGGGTATTACATTGTCTACCATAGAGGACCTCGAATGGACTCATCTTTAAGGACGCTTGATAGCCGTTGTTGTAGGCGAACTCTACCAATGGCAGGTAGTCTTCCCATTTCCTGGGTTGATGCATCACATGCATCCTCAACATGTCCTCTAATATCTGATTCACTCTTTCTTTCTGTCCATCGGTTTGAGGGTGGTAGGTAGTACTAAACAACAATTTGGTCTCTAAACCCGCCATCAGTGATTTCCAGAATTGGGAAGTGAATTTTGTGTCTCTGTTAGATATTATCTCTCTCGGCATGCCATGCAGTCGGAACACCTCTTTCATGAATACCTGTGCAATATCTATCGCCTTGCAGGTCGATTTGACGGGGATGAAATGAGAAGACTTGCTCAGTTTATCCACCACTACCATAATGGCGTCATTCTGTTTGGTTGAAGTTGGTAATCCAGTGATAAAATCCATGGAGATGGTTTCCCATTTCCATTCTGGGATGGGTAAAGGGTGTAATAGTCTTGTTGGGTGTCGATGTTCTACTTTAACTTGTTGGCATTCTATGCATTGGGCCAAATATTTGGCTACATCCTTCTTCAATCCCGGCCAATAAAATTGTTTTCGGGTGGCAGTGATCATTTTCTGGTATCCTGGGTGACCGGTGTAGGGTATTTTATGTAGTTCATCCATGATGAACCTCTTCAAGTCATCACAATTGGGAATGTACAGTCTATCTTTGTAGGTGAGTGGACCTCCTTCGGTCGTCTGATAGCCTTCTTATTTTACTCCAGCGGTTTCTTGCTATAGGTACAGGGTCACATTTCGGACGAAGGGATCTGTTCCTTGTGCCTTTTTTACTATGTTCTTGACATCTGTCTCACAGGTACTCACCACTGCCAGGTGAATCGTTCTCATGCTTCTGCTAAGGGCATCGGCCACCCTATTCTCTTTCCCTTTGATGTGTTTGATTTCAAAATCAAATTCGCTAAGGAGGGCCATCCATCTAGCTTGTCTAGCATTGAGCTTGGGTTGATCAAACAAATACCGTCATCCACAGTGATCTGTCATAAGCACAAATTTCCTTCCCAGGAGGTAATGCCTCCACATTTTTAAGGCATGCACTATGGCAGCCAATTCTAGATCATGAGTCACATAGTAGACCTCATGTTCATTCAATTTTCGGGATTCATAGCAGATCACCTTTCCTTCCTGCATAAGAACTCCTCCGAGCCCTTCTTTATAGGCATCTATGCACACAAGGAAGTCAGTTTATGGGTCAGCGATTTTCAACACAGGTGCATGGGTTAATATATGTTTCAAGGTTTGAAATCTTTCTTCGCATTGCTATGTCCACAGAAATTTTGTTCCCTTCTTCTGGAGGGCAGTGATTGGACAACCAATCTTGGAGAAATCTTTTATAAATATCCTATAGTATCCCGCCAATCCCATAAAGGATCTGATGTCTAAGACATCCTTTGGGGTAGGCCATTCCATGATAGATCTGATCTTGTCAGGGTCTACTGCTACCCCTTCCTTGGACAGCACATGTCCCAAGTAGTGTATTTGCTTCTGAAAGAAGTCACACTTGTTGAATTTAGCATAGAGTTGATGTTCTCTTAGCACTTGCAGCACAATTCTAAGATGCTCTTCATGTTCTTCTCTACTCTTAGAGTAGATTAAGATATCATCAATAAAAACTAGTACAAATTTATCTAGAAATTTACTGAGTACATTTTTCATTAAGCACATGAAAGTAGCAGGGGCATTGGTTAACCCAAATGGTACTACTACAAACTCATAATGACCATACCGTGTCTGGAAAGCGGTCTTATGGATGTCTTCACCCTTGATTCGGACTTGATGGTATCCTGTCCTCAAGTCAATTTTTGAGAAAACAGACGCACCTCCCAACTGATCGAATAGATCATCGATCCTGGGCAAGGGGTATTTGTTCTTTATGGTTACTTTATTAAGTTGTCTATAGTCTATACACAGTCTAAGGGTGCCATCTTTCTTTTTCACAAATAGGACCGGTGCTCCCCATGGGGACACACTAGGTCGAATATAACCCTTATCCATCATTTCTTTCAATTGCAACTTGAGTTCTACTAACTCAGGTGTGCTCATCCGGTAGGGTGTTCTAGACATCGGCACCGCTCCTAGTGCAAGTTCTATTGAGAAGTCAATGTCTCTTCTCGGAGGTAGACCCGGTATCTCCTCTGGAAACACATCTCGGTATTCTCTTAGGATAGGGTGATCATTAGGGCTTGGGTCTGCATCTTCGGTTGTTTTCAACACCTGTACTGCATATAGGGGACATCCCTTTCAGCAATACTTCCTCATTTGTAATGCTGATATTTGTCTCACCGAGACCGGTTTTCGGATCCCTTGAAGGGTTATCCTTTTTCCTTCTTCGTTCACACACTCTAAGGTTTTATAGTAACAGTCCAGTTTGGCTTTATGGGCGGCCAGCCAGTCCATACCAATCAA
>ML847058.1:28227-54578 GCA_009831015.1 Picea engelmannii
ATTCCTTGGGTAGCCCACTGATAAAGCGTTGTGCCTTCGCCTTCTCTGCTTTGATGTAGGGTACATATCTCAGCAAGTCGAGGAATTTGTTGACATACTCCTCCATGGTAAATTGTCCCAATTTGAGTTCATAGAACTCTTTATCCTTCTCGTCGAAATACCTTTTCGACAAATACTTCTTCCGGAAGTACTTCTCGAATTGTTT
Organism: Picea engelmannii; assembly: GCA_009831015.1. Taxonomy (NCBI): domain Eukaryota; kingdom Viridiplantae; phylum Streptophyta; class Pinopsida; order Pinales; family Pinaceae; genus Picea; species Picea engelmannii. The sequence continues at coordinate 28,433 of ML847058.1, forward strand.
CCAAGACAGGTCCTCCTCGCGGACCCCTTTCATATTCTTAAGGTCTTCCCACCAGATGGAATCCTTTCCATTCAGATTGAAAGTGGCCACTTGGGCCTTCAAGTTCTCTAAGAAATCATGGACTCTGAAATATTTCTTCAGTCCAAGTAGCCAAGCCTCAGCTTCCTCTCCCTTCTTTATCTCGCCATCGAAGGAGGGAGGTTTGGCCTTTTTGAATTCCTCAAATTTATGACTCTTAGAAGTCTTTTGATTCTTCTGTTTCTTTTGAGAATAGGAACTGATCCTGTTGCTGGAAGAGCCTTCTGAATCACCATCTTCCTTCTCAGTGGAATCGTCTGGCACTGGTCCTTTACCTCTGGGGTGGAGCTTTCTGGATGTGCTTCTCTCGGTGTGACCACTAACACGACCACGATTCTGCATCTCAGGTTCATGTTGCATTTGTCATTGTAGGTCGGATAAGCTTTGCAGTAGAACTGCATTAATTTCGGTTTTCTTTTCTTGTTCTTTCATCATCCTTTCATTATCGGCCTTGCAGCTTTGCAATTCGACCATGAGACTCCTCACAGTCCCAGCTAGGTCTGGAGGGGTTCCTATTGCTCTTCTTTCGTCAGACTCTTCATCTCTGTTGTGGGAGCCTTTTCCCACCTCTTGGTGAGTCACCATACTCCGCGTTTGTAGATTTCTGCAGTTGATCGTCTGCTTGAGTGAAAAGACAAACAATGAATATTAGTCAAGAGTTAAATACATTTTATAATTTGCGCATAATTTCATAACTTTTTCACATGCATACACAGTCGGGTTTTCATATTCCAAGTTTTTAATCTTGGATAAGATAGTTAAGTCAGGGGGTTACTCCTCACAGGAGTGTTTTGAACAAGGTTTATGCGCGACTGGTGCATGAGCCCAATCAGGCCGAGTGTTGTAACCATGCTCTGATACCACTTTGTAACATACCCACTACCATAAAACAAAAATTTTTGGTTGATTTCTCAATAATGAGAATCCCCGGAGCGTGTAGCAGCAAAATGCCAACCCCCGAGTCGCAGGTCTTCTATTTACCTACCCGACTCTCTGTACATAACCATGGTCTTATGTCCCTTTCTGTCGAGATTTCTGTTTTCAATCATCCCGACTTGCTTAAGTGCCAGTTAGCCTCCTAGGCTAAGCTCTTGGTTGCATGGCCTCCTCTATATGACAATGGTCATAACTCCCATCGGGGCTACGGGGTTTCTAATGCCAAAATTCATTCACCCCCCCCCCAAGACTCGCGATCCTTCAAATTTCGACGCGCTCCTTATGCATTAGCTCCCCAGGCCAAGCCTATGGTCCACTGCCTCTATGACCGTGGCCTTACCTCCTTTCGAGGCTATTCCTATCGGAGTTTCGGGGTTTCCAATGTCGTGAATCACGAGTCTTCAGAACTCGCGATTCTCCGATTCTCGATAGGCCCATAATGCATTAGCCCTCCAGGATAAGCCTGTGATCCACGCGACCACTACCCTGGGACCATAGTCAAACCTCTACGTCGGAGATTCGTGTTTCGCGATTTCATGAGGGGTAAATACCACATCCACAGAATTCCCGATATCCCGATTTGCAATGCGCTTCAGCCCTCCTGGCTAAGCCTTGGCCAATGTGACCGTCACTCCGTGACCACTACCTTACCCCGTCGGGGCTACGGGGTTTCCAAAGTTGTAAAACACTTACCCCTAAGTTTTTCGATCCCTCGAACACTGATTCTCCTTCAAGCCAACAGCTGGCTCCCACTACGGCTCTTCCCTCAGCTTCCACTATTCGGACAGTTGTTCCCCACTGATCGGGGTTTTGCGGATCGTGATTTCAAAGTGTGGGGGTTTCTTACCTCCGGAAACTCCGATGCCTTGAGCTCCGACTCTTCAGGATCTGTTAACACGTGTCCCACCCAATGGAGGGTTCTGATCTTGTCGGTAAATTGTGGATCGCGATTCCAATGTGTGGGAGTTTCTTACCTCCAGAAACTCCGATTCTTCGATCCCCGACTTCCGGGATCTCCTGACACGTGTCCTCAACTATGGACGGCTCAGATCCTCTCGTGGCTTCACCACTCGTGACTTGGAACCTCCAATCTTTGGACTCCTACCCAGCGAACCTCCGAGCTCACGAGATCTCCTCCACGGGTCCCTCCAAATGGATGGTCCAGATCCTTGTCGGGTTTTCGGGACTTTCGATGTCCTGGTTCCTTCGACCTCGGGAATGTCGATTTCCCGATGCGTAAAACGTCGATGGTGCTTGATCTCCACCACGTGTCCTTTGCCAACGGACGGTCCAAAGCTCCCGTCGGGATATCGCGAATCGCGATTCTAACATGCAAGAGGTTCTTGCCTCTGGGAACCCCGATTCTCCGAGTCACGACTTCCTCGGATCTTCCGACACGTGTCCCTGTTGATGGACGGTTCTGAGCTTATCGAGATTTCATGGATCGTGAATCCTGATGAAATGATCTCCTCACTCCTAGAATCCCCGATGGCTTAAATCCCGACTCCTGTCCTGATGTCTGATGCGTGTTCTGCCGAGATCAACAGCTAGGATCCTTTCTCGGGATTTCGTGACCTACAAGGTCTCGATTCTCTTGACCTTCAAACCCCGATGACTCTGATATCCCGATGACTCATCCGGGACTCCTCCTCCTGTTCGCGGGGTTAACTCCCGCGTGACTTCTCCAGATCCGACGGCTGTCGGGTATCTATCCCAGATCTACCGGCCCAGATTTGTTCTTTCTGCGCACACTTCGGAGACTAGACTCCGAGTATCTTAACTCGATTCAACGGCTCGTATTGCCCCATCGTGTGCATCTTCCACCACTTCGTGGATGTGGGAAGATCATTGGTTCAAATGTTCTTTTGGGCCTTGGGATCTACGATCCCGATTTCTCATTGCTCACGATGATCTAATGGTCGTGAATGGATATGGGTCCTCCGACGAGATCTCATCCGTCGACTCGTTACATCTCACAATACTACTATCTCGGAACCTTAAGAGGGTCGTTCCTCCTCACACAGGGTTAATAAGACCTGCGCGATCAAGCCCCTGTTCTGGGTTCTTGGTGAACTTTTCTAAGGAGTAAATCTCTACAAGAGATCTATTCCGGAGCCTTCCAGGAGATGGGTGAAGGGAAACAACTTCTCGAGAACAGGCCGGAAGTCTAACTTAATTCAATCTAGGCATAAATACAGTTGCTTCATCCATGCACATCATGCGTGGTTCCCTCTGTTATGAGCATATATCTATTCATTCTCATTAAACACTGCACAGACATTATTACACAGAAATCATTTATAATTTGACAGTTATATGAACATATGTATGCATATACCAGTCTATGAATTTCAATATGCAATGTATATAAAACACTTATCAGAAATAACACCCAACGTGAGTGCGACTACTGAGAGGGGTGCTCGTTTCCACCCAACCGTAGGCGTAGCGACTCCTAGCGGATTTACCACTAGCCACCCCCGAGCTGAGACCACGATGCTCTGAGACTATGTCTCTCTATCTGCCAGTGACCAGGAGCAAAGGTTGCAATCCTTCCTCACTGCTATCACTCACTCTGCATAAGAATTTTCTTTCCCCCGAGTTCCCCTCGCGTCTGCCCCCCCTTTCATCGCTTCTGCCATACGCCTTATCCTCTCACGAGGTTGCGTGCGGCACGATTACCCTCACGCCGATCAGGCCTGACGGCTCTACGGATGGGCGGTTCACCATCCCATCCTCATCAAGCCACCCGCCTACCAGCTTGCGAGACATTAAATTTGGGGGCCAGCGAGCCGCTTTTGGTTCTCCGGGCCAGTGGAGTCCAAATACAGTATTCATTTAGGGTGGAAGTTAATGCCACCTTTTCAGGAGCCTTCCACCTCCATCGTGGTCTCTTTTCTGCTCATCCCCTCTCAGCAATCCTGCAATAAATTCAAAATGTTATTCACATTCATTGACCTCTTCCTGCAGGTTCGTTTACATCACATATTCATACTTATGAGTTTTCCATAGTCCTTGGCCAGTCCAGTTATATTTACAATCTGGGGGAAACAGGGTGTTACAAAGACATAGGACAAGAAGGGTAAAGGAAAGACGAAGAATGACATTGGGAAGTGGTGTGACTTCCACAAAATCCCCTGGCACAACACCGATGAATGTCGCTCGAAACAGTCATTGGTGGTCGAGGTCAAAGACACGGAGCCAAACCCTAATTCAGAATCTGATTCAGAAAATATTAAAAATAGACATACCACCAACACAAAACCCACTACTATTTTCATGACCACAACAATTCAACCAGAAGAATCAATAGATCTTGAAGAGGGGGAGTGCCTCTTCCATTCACAGATGTGGGTGAAGGGGACCCCGCTGCATTTGATTGTTGATAATGGTAGCCAGAAGAACCTCATCTTAGCTAAGGCCGTCAAATAGTTGGGGTTGTTGAAAACACCACACCCACCATAAAACATCAGGTGGCTTCACCAGGGACGAGATATTTGTGTCAGCCAGCAATGTCACCTGTCCTATGGAATCTAGCCCTTCAAGGATGAGGTAGTGTGTGATGTTTCCCCTCTTAATGTTTGTGATGTTGTTTTGGGCCAACCATATATGTGGAGATGTCATGTTGTCTATGATTCTAGACCCTGTAGTTTCATTATTACTCTGGGAGGTCAGCTCTATAGGATACCAGAGGTAGTTTCGACTACTGCTCCACCAAAACAATGTCGCAAGGTAATCTCTCATACTGCAAAATTCATCCTCTTCACTGATTGTTCAAAGGATGCACAGAAAACCGCTACAATCACTGCAGCCTCAACACCTTTTATCCAAAAAAAATAGATTGCCCAAGAGAAATAAGATATTGTTTCTTCACCTACAATGGTGCCTAAAAAATTCCCCATCAAACCCAGAGACAACAGGTTGGTGGATCATATTCAACCCCACCAACAATCAGTTTGTGACAGACTTCCACAAACCAAGAAACACAACTTCTCCAACAAAGCACATAGCTCACCGCTATTCAGATTCATAAAATGCTTCCCCTCTTCCCTGGGAACTCAACGCAATGGAGGCCATTGCTTCCTAAGGGGGGAGGATTGATCCAGGTGGATATTGGTGGCCACCCACCTGTTCCAACGGGCTCCTTTTGTCAGTTTTTAGTTTAGCACGTTCTTATGTACTTATTTATAATTATGGGTTCTACCCTTCTAGGGTTATCTGAATCCCTACACATATTCTAGGTTGATACTGGTGTCCTCCCACCTAATCCAACTAGCTTATTTTGTATGTATTCATGTCAGCACATCTTGTTGTACTTCCAGGGCCGTTTTGGGGCCCTAAAATGTTTTATTTTGGCGTTCCATATTCAAACTGTAGACAGATTCAGAGTTGACAGAATAATATGTAGTTCTCTAAAAGACCTTTCCAACATGCTATCACACACCTAAAACAGAGATCATATGCAAAAGTTATGACCCTGGTAAGTTAATGTACTAACTTACCCAAACATGGCCCACATGACTTTTGGTGTTTCATCTCCTAGGGTTACTTTTTTGGATGTCTAGGGTTTTGGCTTTCATGTTTAACATAAAAAAGTCCTTCAGTGCCTCATTTTAATCATCTTCTTGCGAATGAGCGTAATCGTCACATCTCTTCTCATAGATAAATATGCCACCATTCTAGAAAGTCTTGCACTCTATATTTTTACAGCCTCTTTACAATTCTTTCATTAATAGAAATCGGGTATTGTTGTATTTCTCTATTTCTGGCAATTTTCATGAGTGTTTCATTGTCATATCTCTACTTTCATTTCGTTCCAAAAATAATCCGGATCAGGAATGTTGGATGAGAGAGAAAACGCCCAAAGGTCAAAGTCCAGAGGTCTAGGTTCCAACCCCTGGTCACAGGTTACGAACACATAAATCCGTGAAGCAATGGGAACATCGCTTAAATTAATAAGCATGTGGTTTTGCACATATTTTCACATGTAAATGGTTTGAAGGAAGCACCTTTGCATAATTTGATTTCTGCAATATTTGCAAAGACATGGAATTGAGTTAAAAACAAAATCGATCCATATATGTGATCGATTTATGAAAAGCACTCTCACTAAATTAAAACAATACACGATAATGTTTGAATAATAATAGATATTATTGTTAATTTAAAATGAAGAGGTGTGATGGTCCAAACAAAGGGACACAATGCTTCATAGCTCACACCAGTTGGAAGATTATATAAATGAGAAAGAATGGTGAGAATAAAGTGTCTTTGTAGTCCAGTTCAGAAGATCAAAACAGAAGAAGAGTCCAAGAAGAATAATTGATGATTCTTATGAAGTGAGGGTGGAAGGGAGGAGCACGGAAGGATTCATATCCTTTACTAAGTAAGTGTAATTTAAAGGAGTTGGTGCTTCCTGGGGTCGGTGCCCTAAAGACAAGGGAGTTGGTGCTTCCTAGGGTTGGTGCCCTAAAGATAAGGGAGTTGGTGCTTCTTAGGGTTGGTGCCCTAAAAAACAAGGGAGTTGGTGCTTCCTAGGGTTGGTGCCCTGAAGAAGGGGATTTATGTCTCCTAGAGTTGGTGCTCTAAAAAGGACTGGTGTCCTTCACTATTCTTCATAAAATCCTTGCAATTCCTATTAATTATATTTATATAATTGATTTTACAAACAAGTCCATTGTTGATCTATTGTGGTAATTAACAAAATATAAAAGTAACTGCTAATTGTTGAAAAAGAGTAATATCGATTCACCCCTCCCCTCTCAGTATTCCAATAATTGGTATCAGAGCGGATGCCTTCAGCACAGTCTAACAACTGGAAGGTAGATCCTGAAGATGGATTAGCAAGAGGGAATGTCTAACAACAAAGCACCATTGTTTAATGGAGGTGGCTATGCTCTATGGAAAATAAGAATGAAAAACTTCATGTTGGCTCTTGGTTTTGATATCTTTCAATCTATTGTAGATGGTTACACTACACCAACTAATCCAACCAAAGATGTTGCAGGAAAGAAAATCTGCAATGAAAACTCAAGAGCAGTTAATGCAATTCTGGGAGGATTGACAAATTCTATGTGTGTGAAGGTTATGCATTGTAAGTCAGCTAAAGAAATATGGGAAAAATTGGAGGTTGTATATGAAGGAGATAGCAAAGTCAGAGAAGCCAAACTATAGACCTATAGAACTCAGTTTGAAAATCTGAAAATGAAAGAAGAAGAGAACATTGTTGAATTCTTTCATAAAGTAGATGAAGTGGTTACTTCAATCATAGCAGTAGGAGAAGAACTTACAGATAAACCTATTGTGCAAAATATACTAAGGTCATTACCTATGAGATATGATGCCAAGATTTATACAATTGAAGATAGGCCAGAACTTGACCAACTCACAGTTGATCAGCTTCATGGAATTTTTACAGCATATGAAATGAGAATAGGGAATGAAAAAACATCCAAAAAAAAAAACGACCTTTAAATCATCTAAAACAAAGATGGGGCAGGAGAAAAAGACCAATGATGAGTTATCATATATATCTGATGAAGAAACTACCAACTTCATAAAGAAACTCAAGAAAGGGACTAGAAAATACAAAGGAAAGATCCCTCTAATATGTTTCAACTGTGGAAAAATTGGACACTTTACCAATAAATGTCCCCATCCTAAGCAGGAGGAAAGTGATGATGAAATAACCTTCAAATATCAAAAGAAAAGAAAAACTAATTATAAAAAGAAGTTCTACAAGAAAAAGAAAACATTCTTTACCCAAGAAGACAGTAGTTCATAAGAGGAAAATGAACAAGAGGAGCCAAAGCTTCTATTTATGGGAATAAAAACCCAAGATGATAGTCATTCAGAAGATGAAGAAGAAGTGAACTTTGAAGAAGAATTCCTTCGTGTAATTGAAGAGATGAGAAAAACTAAAAAATAAAACAGGTTACTAAGGGAAGAGCTTCTAGAGATTGAAGAAGCTACTAAATCAAGAGAGAAGGAAGTTTCCAAAAATATCAGTGAGTCAAAAGAATTGATTATTAAGTTAAAAAATCAACTCCAATAGACCCAAATAAAAGAAGAAATATTGAATAAAGAAATCAGTGAAAAACAACAAATGTGTAAGGTATTGGAGAATGAAATAGTTAAACTAAAAGAGAAACTAGAAAAAGAAGATATTAAGTCTAAATTTTAAGACAACTCAAAAATATTGAATAACATTCTTAGGAGTTAGAGATCATCAAATGATAGGACGTGACTAGGATATGATCACTCTACAAAACAAGAAAATGAGAAAATCAGCGATGCAAATGTTCTTAAGAAACCCATAAATAGAAAACAAAACAAAACAAAAATAATACCATTTGAAACTATCCCAAATAAACAGAAATCTGCACTTTATACTAATGAAAAAGATAACGAAAAGAATAGAATCATCAGAAGGATTCCCTCCAACAAAAATCAATATATCTTCCTAGGTTATTGTTATTCCTAGAAAAAAAAAATGGACATAAAGGAATACATTGTAAAGCTTGTAGAGAGTTCAATCCAAGGAATGTTCAAAGATATGGAAATAATAAAGATAATGCAAAAAGAAGAAACTATAACTCCTTCTCTCCCTTACAAGACTGCAATGTTGAATGTTACAAATGTAACAACTATGGTCATAAAGCTAGTGAATGTAAATTGCCAAAATATAATAAAAGGATAAATATCCCCAATAATCAAAAAGTGTGGAAGAAAAAGAAAACAGAGTGCAATGTAGCCTTATATGCAAGAAATCAAGGATGTCGGTGGTATATAAACAGTGGATGTTCCAAGCACATGATTGGAGATCAAAGTAAATTTCTCAAGTTAAATAAGAAAGGAAAAGGAAAAGTAACTTTTGGAGATAACATGTCAGCCAAGATACTGGGAAAAGGAACTATTAGTTTAGGAAATAATAAAACCAAAGCAGAAGATGTACTTCTAGTAGAAAATATCAAACCTAATCTCCTAAGTGTAAGTCAGACATGTGATCAGGGTCACATACTTACTTTTGATTCTCAGAAATGTGAGATCATAGAAAAGGACATTGGAAAGCTAGTGGTAGTTGCACCAAGAACATCTAGCAATGTGTACATCCTTAATATAGATGAAGAAGAAAAATGTTTTTTAAGCCAAGTATATGAAATTTGGCTATGGCATAGAAGGTTGGGACATTTAAGCTTTGACAAATTGATCAACTCCAATGAAAAAAAGGCAGTTAGGGAACTGCCAAAAGTGATTAATCCTTCAGATTATTTTTGTAAACATTGTCAAATAGGAAAGAAAACAAGAGTTAGGTTCAAAACAAAAGAGCATTCCACAACAAAACCATTAGATCTTATTCACAAATATCTATGTGGACCAACCAGAACCAAAAGTACTTATGGTGAACAATATTTTATGTTGATTGTTGATGATTACACAAGATTGACCTGGGTATTCTTTCTAAAAGAAAAATCAGAAGCCTTTGAGAAATTTAAAATATACAAATCCCTTGTAGAAAATGAAACATATCTCAAAATTAAATGTTTGAGATCAGACAATGGAGGAGACTTCACCTCTAAAGAGTTCATTCAATTCTGTGAAAATCATGGTATCAAAAGACAGTTTTCAGCTCCCGAGACTACTCAACAGAATGGAGTGGTAGAAAGGAAAAAAAGAACAGTTCAATAAGTTGCAAGAACCATGTTAAATGAATCCAAGCTTCCAAAACAATTATGGAGAGATGTAATCTACACATCAGTACACATACTCAATAGAGCTCAGTTGAGACCCAGTCATGACAAAACCCCTTATGAACTATGGTTTGGAAGGCCAACATCTGTAAAACACTTTAGAACTTTTGGAAGTAAATGTTACATAAAGAATGATGAAGATTGTTAGCACCATGAGTCACTCCTGGATTGTAGCAGGAGTAAGCCCAATACCCATCAGTTTATATAACACAAGTTGTTTATAAAGGGTGACCGAATAGGAGTAAACTCAGAAAAATATCGTTTTAACTCAGAAAACCGGGTTGGAAATACAGAGCTAGGTGAGGTCTTGATCTAACTTAGGCCAGTAAGTTGCTTAGTGGTGAGTAGGTGGAGGAGAAATGAGAAAGGAATGAAATTCTTCTCTGGACATCCGGTCTTCCAGCAGCCTTTGGAGGAAAAGTCTCAGATATGAGATCCTCTCAAATCTAGAAAACTTCAAGAAACTTAAAATGCTGCAAAAACTGATATAATCAAACATACACTACATCATCATTACAACACCCGACTGGATCATCCATGCCCGGGATTTAAGAGTCAGAATAAAAGAGTAAAGAAGAGGTTGGCCACCATTAAACAAGAAGTCTCAAGTGCCAGTCTATAACCAGAGAACCAGAGGCCTCATTAAAACTTTACAGTTGGGAGATTATCTCTACCATCGATGCTTTCAAAAATACAAAAACTGAGCATATATACTCAGAGCAATTCACCCCCCCCCCCCATCTTGACAGCAGGAGGGTAGTTGAGCCATTAATTCCAAGCCTAGCATGCGCATGATATTTTTTCAAGAGAGGCTCAGACCGGCATGGCTCCTACAGGAAAGCCTGCACACAGGGGTACCATAGGCTTAATTTCTACAGACCTCCCACACCTTCCATTCATGGCTTGAGCTGAGGTTTCAACCACCTGCTCAAATTTCATTAACTTCTTTCTTCCATGGCGGGTGGCCGAGACTGCATGTACAGAGGATGACCACGTTCCTACTCCTTAAGGCTCAGAGGCTAGCTCCCCTTTATTCTGGATCTACCCTCAAAGGGACCTCGGGTTGTGACCGTGTGTCTCTTGCTTGGACGGCTCAGATCGATCCTTGATCGACGGTCTCGACCGTGTCGGGAATTCTTGCACCGGGGATCCACGATGCAATTCCTTTCCTTTTCCCCAGTGCCCAATCTTGCGAAATGGCTAATTTATAATTCGACGGTCATATCTGCTTAGAACCGATGGCCATGATGATTCTTGGAAGGCCCCAAGTCGCCAACCCACCTTCCATATGACTGGGCGCTAGGACCGTGGGCCCAAACCCCCCATGATGTTTTGAGGTTTCGCTTTCGCATATCTGCAATGGAGAGGAGAGACCCCTTGTCACTTAGAATCATGATAGTCGAAATTGCGATCGGGCGTAATAACACTCCATGTGTCTATTGCTTGAACGACCCAGATTGGCATGGTTATCTCTTCACTGTGGGTCCACAGTGGCCATGCACCCCTCGTATTCACTGGCCCACTCCTTTCAATATGACCCTGGGCTATGACCATGGGCCAGGCTCTCAGGGCTTCGCATTTTGGGGCATAAGGTTGTGGGTGCGCTTACTAACGGAAAACCCTGAAATGTTGACTCTCGGGATCGCACAATCGGCTGCCACCTATCCCTCGCCTGGATTGGATGGTGAAAATTAAATCATGACTTTGGCCATTAGGGATGAGCCCTGGCGTCCATGACTCTGATTACCCGATGACCGTCGATCTGCCTTGATGATAGCTCCTCATCGTTAAAACTAGTATTTGCCTGCTTGCTCGCTTTGTGTCGTTGTTTAGCCACTCTTGGTGTTGCAGACAGTGGAAATGGGGATTCGGCCAACCAGACTTAGGCTTGGGAAGGAAAAGGTTCAGTGATGGAGGTAAAAGGAGGAGGGATTGGCCTTTAGAAGAGACAGAGGAATTCAGGGCTGATCTCTTCCGGGCATATTGACAAGGAAAGACTAATCGATTGAGAAGGATGACTGCAAATGAAATAGATAGACATGTCGGGATGGGAAAGGAAAACCACGATCGGGTCAACAGAAGGGGACAAGACAAGCAAAATTACAAACACAGGAAGAAAACACAAACCCACAAGGTCTTGACAGGAATATGTGATAACATTAGGCTCCATGGGGGATGCCATGCTCCCTGCGAGCTGCCAAGAACGTGTATCTCCAATGCCTTGTTGTTGGGTTGTGGAGTCTTTATTAAAACCAAAAAACAAAGCAGGAAGACAATATTTACAAACACAAGGGATCCACTTGTGGCTCAAAAAAAACACTTCTTCAGGAAATGCTCATTCACAAGGCCATTAAAAACCTCCTCTCCCTCCAAATCCTGCAACCTATAAGTATTATTTAAAAACACTTCAGATATTTTGAAGGACCCAATCTAGAGGGCTTCAAACTTGTCGTGATTTCCTTTGTCTTATCTGGGTGCATCCCATTTAAGAACTAGATCTCCCAGCTAGAAATCTTATTTTCTCGCCTTTATGTCAAAGGCTTGCTTGATCCTTTGTTGAAGGTCATGATCTATGTCCATCACCTGCTCTCTAGTCTATTGGACCTCCACCAGTTGATTAATTCTTCTGATCATATTGCCAGGCTCTCCTTGATAATCCTGAAAGAATTTTGCTACAAGTAAAGTTAGATGAGAAGGAAAAACAACTTCCTTCCCATAAAAAAGTTGGAAAGGGGAGATTCCTAGGGATATCTTTGTCGTCACTCGATCATCCCATAAAGAAAATTTCATCTTTGAATCCCATGCCTTCTTATTGTCTTCTAACAGGCTTTTAATAAGCTTGATCAAGCTTTTGTTAGAGGACTCTGGTAGTCCATTGCCTTGGGCATAATAAGGAGTGGAGTGAATTAATGAAATCCCAAACTACTAATAGAACTTGATCAATGGCTCAAACTTGAAGGATGTGGCATTATCAGTGATAATTTTGTTTGGACAGCCAAACCTTGACATGATATCTTCAAGAAATCCAATGACCACTTTGTGTGAAGCACTCCTGGTGGGGATAGCTTCTATCCATTTGGTGAAATAATATGTTGCAGTTAAGATCCATCTGTGTTGACCACTTGAAGCAGGATGAATCTCCCCAATGAAGTCCAACCCCCATTGTTGAAAGGGTGCCGAAGATACTACAACCTTTAGTGGCAGGGATTTGAGTTGTTGCTTTCCTGAGAAACCAGTCTTTACTCGCTCGCTCGCTTTGTGTCATTGTTTAGCCGCTCTTGGTGCTCTAGACAGTGGAAATGGGGATTCGTCTAACCAGACTTAGGCTTGGGAAGGCAAAGGTTCGGTGATGGAGGTAAAAGGAGGAGGGATTGGCCTTCAGAAGAGACAAAGGAATTCAAGGCCGATCTCTTCTGGGTATATTGACAGGGAAATACTAGTCGATCGAGAAGGATGAATGCAAATGAAAGAGAAATACATGTTGGGATGGGAAAGGAAAACCATGATTGGGTCGACATAAGGGGAGAAGACAAGCAAAATTACAGACACATGAAGAAAACACAGACCCCCAAGGTCTTGACAGGAATATGTGATAACAAAGATAACCTAGGAAAGTTTAATCCAAGATCTGATGAAGGAATATTCTTAGGATATTCATCTAATAAGAAAGCATACAGATGTTATAATCTTATACTACTAAATATAGTGGAAAGTGCCAATGTAAAGATAGATGATCTATAAAAGAGCATATCCCAAGACATTGATAAAAAATCTCAACAAAAAGATGATGATGTCAAATCTCAACAAGAAGATGATGATGTAGAATCTCAGCAAGGAGATGATTTAATGAAACACGGGAAAATGAACCACATATTTATGAAGAAGACAATGGAGAAACGCCCTTGCCAAGAGTTCTGTCAAAAATAGTTCAAAAAAATCATCCTGAAATCCAGATTATTGGAGATAAAAGTGCAGGAGTGGAAAGAAGAAGGAAACTTGCTTTTGACTCAGAACAAGCAATGTTATCCCTAATAGAACCTAATTCAGTTAAATAAGTTATCAAAATTAAATACTGGATAAAATCAATGAGTGGAGAACTAGACCAAATAGAGAAGAATCAGACTTGGGAACTAGTTCCAAGACCCAAGGACAAGAATGTGATAGGAACCAAGTGGATCTTCAACAACAAACCAAATGAAAATGGGGAGATTATAAATAACAAATCCAAATTAGTTTGCAAAGGATATTCCCAAGTATAAGGTATTGATTTTGAAGAGACTTTCGCTCCAGTAGCAAGACTTGAGGCCATCAGAATGTCCCTAGAATTTGCAAGCTTCAGAAATTTCAAAATCTATCAAATGGATGCCAAATCAGCATTCCTTAATGGAACACTAGAAGAAGAAGTATATGTTGAGAAACCCAAAGGATTCATGTTAATATAAAATCAAGACTATGTGTGCAAGCTAAAAAACGCTAGGTATGGTCTTAACAAGCCCCTAGAGCATGGTTCTCAAGGCTTGATTAGTACCTACAAAAATAAGGATATAAGAGAGGGACTATTGATAGAAACTTATACATCAAAATTGAGGATCAAAACATGATTTTTGTGGTGGTACATGTAGATGACATCATATTTGGAAGTAATCTTACTACATTAATCATCAACTTTGCAAGAAAAATGCAAGAAGAATTTGAAATGCCTATATTAGGAGAACTGTCCTTTTTCTTAGGTTTACAAGTAAATCAAACAGAAAATGGAATATTTGTTTCCCAAGCCAAATATGTCAAGGAAATTCTAAATAAATTCCAAATGGAGGACAATAAACCTATGAATACTCCCATGGTCACTAGATGCAAACTAAGCCTAGAAGATGATTCACCAAAAGTGTACCAAATGATGTACAGATCAATGATTGGAAGTTCACTCTATTCAACAGCAACAAGACCTGATATCATACAGGCTATAGGACTCGTGGGGAGAATCCAATCTGCACCTAAAGAAACTCACTTAAAAGCAGTAAAGAGAATATTCATATATCTTAAAGGCACCTTAGAACTTGGATTATGGTATCCAAAAGATAAATACTTCAATCTAAATGCATACACTGATGTAGAGTGGGCTGGTAGTATAGATGATAGGAAAAGCACCAATGGCGGAGAATTTTTCTAGGAAAATGTCTCGTAGCATGGATAGGTAAGAAGAAAACATCTACATCACTATCTACAACAGAGGCAAAATACATTGTTGTTGCATCCTATTGCACACAAGTTATTTGGATGAAGCAAACATTAGAAGATTTACAAATAAGATATGATTATCCCATTACTATTAATTGTGATAACACTAGTTCCATAAGCATATCTAAAAATCCAGTAATGCATTCTAAAACTAAACACATCCCAATTAAATACCATTTCCTAAGAGATCAGGTTACCCAGAAAATAGTTAAAATAGTGTATGTAGACACCAAAGAACAGATTGCAAACATTTTCACAAAACCTTTGCCCAGGAGTAATTTTGAAAATCTTCGACAAAACTTAGGAGTAATTCAAAAACCTCATTAAAAACCATAAAAATTGTATCCTAAGGGACACATGGTCAAGGGGAAAATTTCCACAGGGGGAGCGAAGAAAGATCCCCTCTCCCATTATTGTCAAAGGGGGAGGAAATTGACAAGAGAAGAAATTTCAAAATGAAAAAGGTTGTCATCAATGACAAAGGGGGAGATTGTTGGACATAGTCATTGATGTCAATATTCGAAGACCATTGTAATGTGATGATGAATTTTTATGATGAATTGTCATTGATGACAAACAGGGTGCAGAAGAACGTTATTAAAATCTCAGAAGAAATAGCGATGAACAGATTAGAAAGAAGAACATTAATTGAATCTCGGAAGAGATGATGCATAGGAGTCATTCGATAAGGAATTAGACTTGATTGTGATCGTTGAAGGATGAATTCAGCAGAATGCTACAACAGTCGTCAGATCTTGGAACTGTAGAGAAGGACCGTTGGATAAACACTCGATTAAGTTTTGACCATCGGATCAGCACAAGTAAGATATAATGTGGAGAGAAATTGCGAAGATCGGAGGCAAAACTAACATATGTGCATGTTTAACCTTTGCAATCCTCCTAGACTATTGATCTGTATATTCGGCAAGATCAACGGTTGGCATTGGTTCCACTACCAACGAGAAGTTTCCATTGTGGAACTCGATGACGGTTTTAGACATCATGCTAGTTGGGACTCTGCAATCATCCCTAATCGTTGATCTACTCCATGATGAATCATGACCCTTAGATCAAGTGTCATGGAAGGATAGTGTAAGGTGTAATAAACAATCGATAGAAAGCAGTCATCATAGTATCATGACTTATTCGGTAGGTAACCACTCCAGAGGGATTGAACTACTTCAGAGTTCTAGTA
Organism: Picea engelmannii; assembly: GCA_009831015.1. Classification (NCBI taxonomy): domain Eukaryota; kingdom Viridiplantae; phylum Streptophyta; class Pinopsida; order Pinales; family Pinaceae; genus Picea; species Picea engelmannii. The sequence goes on from ML847058.1 coordinate 44,630, forward strand.
ACACAGAGTCCCAGAGAAACGAAGCTCTAAAGTAAGATCTGACCATCCATCAAGAAGGAAGATTCATGGTCGAGATCCTAAAAATTGAACAATGAAAAGACCATTAAAAAAATGCCTTGTTGAGGTTGCACGGACCATCCACTCAACTGTAGATCAAAAATTGGTCGTATGATCTACTTCGTCGAAATGCACTCCATAGGGATTGAACCTCTCAGATTTCAAGTAGCCCAGAGCCCTAGAGTCACAAATGGCCAAAATGAATCTGGACCATTGATCTAATAATTGATCACAGTCATTGGATCGAGGATTCATATGAGCCTATGACTGTCAACACATCAAGAGATCCACGTCAGCAAGGACACGTGGAACAATCAGATGGTGACAAGTGTTTAGGTCCAAATGGCACTTTAGGTTATGTAAGCCATGAATCTAGGTGACACATGGCAGCCACTCAACTAGTGCCACATCAGCAAGTTACATCACTCTTGTAGTATGTCCTTCGGGGGAAACTAGAATCTACCACCAGCAATTGTCCAAAGCATCAAAGCAAGAAGTCACGAACTAACGTCGGTCGTTGATCTAAGATCCTCTGGATTCTCACATGACCATTGGATCAAAATGTAGTGGAAATATACGTAAGCACTCCCATGTTGACCACTTCAGCACTGACCAACTCCGAAGGAAATTGAAGCAGCAATTACTTTGACCTTCAAAGCCCTGTTGTCCCGAAGTAAATAGTGGTCATCCATCTCAACCTTGGATTAAGTCATAGCCACTGGATTAAGCAGTAAAACGATAAGTAAGGATTGGATATAGACCGTTGATTTGGTTCCAAGAATCAAACCAACCATCGGATCAACCCTTGTGAGAGGTAACCACTTTGGGGAGTTGAAACTCTGGAATATTGGATGAGAGAGAAAACACCTGAAGGTAGAAGTCCAGAGGACTAGGTTCTAGCCCCGGGTCACGGGTTATGAACACATAAAGTCGTGAAGCGCTAGGAACATCTCTTAAATTAATAAGCACGTGGTTTTGTGAATATGGTCACATGTAAATGGTTTGAAGGAAGCATCTCTGCAGAATTCGATTTTTGCAATATTTGAAGATACATGGAATCGAGTTAAAAACAAATTCAATCCATATATGTGATCGATTTATGAAAATCACTCTCACTGAATTAAAAACCTCCACGATAATGTTTGAATAATAATAGAGATTATTGTTAATTTAAAATGAAGAGGTGTGATGGTCCAAACAAAGGGACACAATGCTTCATAGCTCACACCAGTTGGAAGATTATATAAACGAGAAAGAATGGTGAGAATAAAGTGTCTATGTAGTCCAAATCAGAAGATAAAAGCAGAAGCAGATTCCAAGAAGAAGAACTGATGATTCTTATGAAGTGATTCTTATGAAGTGAGGGTAGAAGGGAGGAGCATGGAAGGATTCGTATCCTTTACTAATTAAGTGTAATTTAAGGGGGTTGGTGCCCTAAAGACAAGGGAGTTTTTGCTTCCTAGGGTTGGTGCCCTAAAGATAAGGGAGTTGGTGCTTCCTAGGGTTGGCTCCCTAAAAAACAAGGGAGTTGGTGCTTCCTAGGTTTGGTGCCCTAAAGAAGGGGATTTGTGTCTCCTAGAGATGGTGCTCTAAAAAGGATTGGTGTCCTTCACTATTCTTCATAAAATCCTTGTAATTCCTATTAGTTATATTTATATAATTTATTTTACAAATAATTCCATTGTTGATCTATTGTGGTAAATAACAAAATATAAAAGTAATTGCTAATTGTTGAAAAAGGGTAATATTGATTCACCCCCCCCCCCTCTCAGTATTCCAACATCTACCAAGAACACCAACATATGCCTCTAACCATGCACCATATCATCAACCATATACCTCAAACAACATGACAATTATCCATAGACCATGTACCTCAAACATGTTCCATATCACTCATGATATGTCTCAACCAATTACCATAACCATGTACCAATATGTCCAAGATATGCACCAGTAATGTACCTCAATAGATATACCTCAACCAACATGTATAATACATCCAATATGTGCCTCAAGGCATATAAGAAAACTCACAATGCCTTGACTCAAGCATGTTCCACAATGTCACCAAGATGCAACCTCATAACACATAGAATAACATACCATTTACATATGTAACTGACCCAGTGCCTCTGATCCTGATGCAGAGACCTGTAGCAATACCTCAATCCTCAAAAACTAGGAACAAGCATCCTCATTCACTTCTTTCTTTTCCTCGCAGGACGAAGACTACCTGTCACGTAGGGCCTCACGTGATGTGCCCTAGGAAACCCACGGGGGTGCCTCGTGGGAAACCCTATGCATGACTCGTGAAGGATAGCCTAATTAGGATTTATCAAAAACCCACACTCTCTACATCTCTGAAACTTTCTCTCTTCCTTTTACTTTCTCTACTGCCTCAGAGTCAACCTCAGATTTTCCACTAGACCAAAATATTAGACCACAACATTCTCACAAGATAGATATTCAATGTAAGTGTGTTTGTCCTTATGAGAGACTCCTTGAGGTGTATTTATACTTTTTCTACGTAACCTCTTTCCTTAGCTTAAGGGATTCTTGAATTTATTGTTGCAACCACTTTACCCTTTCATTAATTAACTTGTAACCAATTAGGGGCTTCTTGACCATTCTTTGGGGCTTCTAACTTCACAAGGCCATAATTTCTCAACCATGAGGAACCATGTGGCGTACCACCTATCACCGGAAATGGAACAATAAGGAATATCCATATATAAGTGTGTTACATGTATTTTCATTTTCCTTCATGTCCTTATTCCTCAAACAACTTCAGGTCTCATGACCACACCATTGGAGCTTTGTGTAGAATGCACCCAATCACATCTGTTGACATCAACCACTCTTGTTGACCTCAATGAAAAATAAATCACCATCAATATCAACCACAACTCTAGGGTATATTGAACACTCCAAGGGTTGACATCAATGACAACCAATTGTCCAACATTAGTCACCATAGCTCTTATTCACATCTTAGGGCCCTTTGATAATCAATTTGGAGATATATTTCTTCTTTTTTGCAGTTGTACAGTGATGTCTTTGTCTTCTAATTCTTTTTTGAATTTGTCAATTTGTGCTTTAAGTTATTCTTTCTCCTTTTCTAGTGGATTAAAGGAGGACATAACCCAAAGTTTGAGAGGCTTCTTCACTAATATGAGATTTTTCTCCCAAATAAAAATTGGAGTACCAGGAACCCAAGTTTTCCAAGTCGATTCAACCAAAGAATACACCTCATGATGGTTGATCCATAAAGGATTGAAATGAAAAGGAAGCGACCCATATTCAAGAATTTTTTGAATGTGCAAAGAGATGAGTTTGTGGTTAGAAATGAGGGAAGGAAGGATATAGGATTTTATTGAAGAATTTGTATTGAGAAAATAGCTATGAACCAGGAAATGGCCTAATCGGGTAGAAATATGTCTCGGTCCATATCTCTTGTTTAACCAAGTATATATCCCTCTTTGAGGATTAATATATAACATATCCTATTCTTCCAAAAGTGTCCCTCCATCGTTTCATGGAATTCATCCCTACCAAAGAACCCCCCCTCTCTTTTCAGTGTTGTTTATTATCACATTAAAATCACTAGATATTATACAATCTATAGAAATATTGTTTTCTTTTATACCTTGTAGGGATCTCCAGCAAATGGATTTCTCCATTGGGTTAATTGGAATGTAGACATTAATGACTACAAAAAAATTATTGAGTTGCATGGATCTAAATTTAGATAGAATCCAATGTTGAGTTTTGAAAGTGAATTCTAAACTTACCTCAAATTTATTCTAGATAGTGCATAGACCACTAGAGGCATCTCTAGAATCTTCGACTATGGCATCACTAGAATTCTAAAGACTTTTCCCAATTTTCATTGCTTCACCTGCACTCATTTTGGTCTCCTAAAGCAAGAGTATTTGAGGTTTTTCTGTTTGAAATAAATATTTGATTTCCATAAGTTTGGGATCACTGCCTAAACCCCTACAATTCCAGGGGACGAGATTCATTATTTAGAAGGATTTGGGTGGGAACCTCCTTTGGTAATAGCATTTTCTCTAGATTTTTTTGAAGACTTAGAACATCCCATCATTTTTGGAATTTTTTGTTGTGAACCCATTAAGATATCTTTATTATCTTTCTTTTCTCACACTTTTTTGGATGCCTTTTTCCCAGATCGCCTAGAAATATTTTCCGCTTATTCACTATCCTCTAGCTCTTCTTCACCAATACTCCCATTCTCTAAGTTATATTTTGTTTCTATAAAATCCACTTTTGCATCCTTGAATAATTCCATTTATTCATACTTAGTGTCTAATAGGGAAATAGTGTCTTTCACCAAGACTTCAAAGAGCACCTTCTTATGGTCGTGCTACATAATGGGAACATCACTCGGTAAAGGGGGTTCAATTTTTGGTTGGAATGAAGAAGAATCCTCATTCAAAGAACTTTAACCAAGAATGATAATAGATCCATCCTCAACATGATCTGCTTCTTGGGACAAAATTTCAAAGTTTTTTTGGGTGGACAAGCCCTCATTTAGTCGTGATTTTTAAGATTTTGTAGGGGGATTTGATGGTGGTTTTGATTCTCCATGCAATGGACCAGCAGATGAACCAGAAATGGGTGGGATTTTAAAACCACTCGTACCAAATTTTTCAGGAAACCTCTTGCCATTTTTCTTCCTTACCCAAACCCAAGGAATTGGGATTGTCCACCTTCTTCTAGTTCTTTTCAAAATGCCCATATTCATGGAAAAATTAGCTTTTAAAAGGGATTTTCTCACAATCAAGTTGTTTCACATGCTATCATTTATATAGAGAGATAAGCATAAGCTTCTAGAATCCCCTTTTCCAAGTCCACTTCAACACATATTCTTGCAGAGGAAAAAATATTATCTTTTGGTTCAACTAGATTGGTATATCTCCCTATGAAGTTCCTAATACATTGTAAAGTATCATCACTCCTGTAATGGATAAGGAGGTACGACAATCAAACCCACACTCGAACTGCAGAGGGAACATCATTTTCAAGATTGAAATCAGGGTTCCATTTTTTGAGATACATCCCTCTTGCTCCTAAGAAATATGGGCCGCTCTGAAAGATCATATCTCGATCTTCCTTGAGCTCAAAAAGAAAAGAAAAAAAACCTTCTGCAAAAAAATTAATTCAAGGAGACCTTGATAACAGGATTCCAGTTTTTTTCCACCCATGTTGCAACCCTTTTTGGAGATAGCCAAATACATGTTGTTGATAGGTGGAAAAATTCCTTCCTACAACAGGGGATAGCTACTCGATCAAAAGCCCCAATTAGACTTTTTCTCGTTTGGAATGGTAACTTCCAACCAATATGTAGGCTCAGTTTGCGACTAAAGAAAATTACTCATGATAGAAGACTTAATCATTTAAGATCTGTAAAGTATGTGTTTTAATCTAATTTTCCATAAATGAAAACCAATTAACTTATCTATCCTATCTCTGTTGAGAGCAATACTTAAATTTAAACATGTTCATCTAAATGATTTATTTTGAAGAATAGAAAAAGTTCATTATCCTCGGAAATTTTTAAGCATAAATAATTGATATGACTTAAAGAAGATCACAATGATTATATCCACGTCCAATCGTAATAAAAAAAAAGTTTATATATCTGAAGTCAAAGAAATGAAAAACAATAGTTTTGTAAATTAGTTTCAGAATGTCAATTGGGTTTAGCCCAAGTGGTTTGTGCTTAGGGGTGTTTCCCCCACACCTAGGTTCAATTCCCGCAAGTGACATGTTGAGCTCTTAAATGAGAAAGCTATCGAAAAAGCCTCGACTTTCTACAAAATCTAGTTTACCCTAGGTACCATCCTCGAAAGGAGGGGAAGTGTCGATGGTTTTCCCAAGGCTATATTCCAAGTAAAAAAAAAATCAGTTTCAGAATGTCATTAGCCCATCCACATTGCAACAAAATAATATTGCATTCATCACATAGCAATATCTTTTCTTTTGACTACCAATTAAACTTTATGTAAATATCAAATATGAGACAAAATGATGAGAAATAAGCTATTGGAAAATTTTCATGAAGATTATTTAATTGTAGATCGGAATACATCAATTGTTAGCAATAATAAAAGTAATCTTGATAACATTAATGGATTCTCATATCTAATATGCTATCAATTCAAAAATAAATTGGATTATGGAAAAAGTTCACATAAACCTAAATAGAGAAAATTGAGGGATTTAATAAAAGTGAAATCATACAATCATCACTTTACTCAAATATAAATTTGCCAAAAGACTAGGTCTTCAATTTTAAATTCAAACTGATAAAAGTAACAAGTTTGAGTCTCAATTTTTTAACCCATGACTCCTCATATCAAATTACATTAAGTAACATTCAGATTCGAAAATTTAGGGCAATTTCCTCTTTTCTTTCAACTGATCTTGACATATGGCAACTTAGTTCAACAATCTATATTTCAAGAAGAAATATCTCCTTCATTGGTTGTAGATTCGTTGCTAATTTTACTCTCTCTCTCTCTTTGATAAAAGATTGCCATAGAGTAAATTTTTCTAGCATTGGTGAGATTAGAGGTGGATTAGAAATATCCTCATTTAACTTGCATCGGTAAATTTTCTTAGCAATCTCTTTATTCTCTATCTTGAATTTTGAAAGAAAAGAGTCGATCGATCTTAAACACTCTATCAATTTGGAGATCAATTATTTGGTTGCTTCCACATTCTAGAATTTGAGTTGCATGATACTATCTGCACATGAGTTCTTTTGTTGTTGAAATTTGTAAAACAATTGGATAACGGCACTTCTTGGCTAAGAAAATGAACATAAGGCATGTCATGGTCTTCAAGAATATCCAGAGATGAATCCTAGAGATCTAAGCAATTCTTATTGGTTTCTTTAATTAAGTCCTATGATAAATCACAATTGGTGTACCATAAATCTAATGAATTTTGCACTTGGAGTTTCTCTTCATCGGTCATTTTGGAAAAACCTGTAGGCATCCTTTGCTTCACATGTTTTTACTATCTCAAAAGAATTTTGAGTAACCTTCTGCTTCTCAGATTTCACTTTAGATTCTTCATTAAACTTCTGCAATTGGTGATATTGTAACTAGATTTCATCTAGTTTAACATAAAATAATTATTGAAGGCTAGTGATTTTGTCACTTGTACCAATGGATTTTGTCTTGATAATTTATGTATTCTCTTGTTTTACCTTTAATTCAATGATATGGGCCACCGGAGCATTGATTTGATCTTCATAATTCTTGGACATTCCTTTCTTTTCCTCATGAAGAAAAGCTAACTACATAGCATGTTCTGTTCTAATAACATTTGCTTCAACTTTCAGTTCATCAATTGTAGCAATAGATATTTCATTTTCTTCCATTAACTCATTTATTTGGCACTGATGTTCTTTGACCAAGATAGATTCATGAGAATTTAATTTCTCCTCCAATTTTTCCACTTGCTTCTTTTCTTTTCTCAATTGAGAAGTGAGTTTACTAACATACCATATGTTTTCATCAACAAACGCCCCTAAAGAATCAGCATCCTCTTCTATAATGTTTTCCTCATTTAAGTGTGGTGTGTTCCATATTTGAACTAATTCTTGTGACGCTTTTGCAGGATGCCATGTTTTTCTCTTCTTGTTTCTTCTTCTTATAACAGTCTTTGTTGTATCAATGAAACTATAAGTGTTTAAAGGCAAAACAATTTCTTGAACTAGTTGAAAATTGTCTAAATCAAAGGTTGTGGACATTAAACTTTTAGGGATAGAGGTAATTGGACTAGTATCAATAGCAGTGAGAACTATAATGACTATTGAAAAGGTATGTTTAGTACCTTGGGTATCATTATCTCCTTTATTTCCCTCAATAGACTTTTCAAGAGTTTTTGATGTTATATTTTCCTGAATGTTTTCATGTGTATATCCACTACCTTTATCATGATCATCTTTCCTGGATTCATCTTTATTTTGATTATGTTTATCAATTTTCATATCACTAGTTGAATTATTTTGGCTTTGTTCTGACTTTGAATATGATTGTATGTCATCTTCTGGATCAGCACTTCCATGTATATTACCTTTATTTTCATTCTTTTCTTTCATAAAATCTTTCTTTCTGTTGAACTTCCAATCTAAGAATTCTTGCATCTTGGGACTATTCTTCAAATCTTGAATTCTGTGAGCTACCTCTTGATAATATTGAGCTCTTTGTAAAACAATGTCAAATGGATCATCTTTATGATTATCGGCTTTAACATTTTTCACCATGCAACAATGCTTTTTGACAAGACCTATTGGGTCATGTCTTTTTAAAACTTCCATTGGCTACCCAAATACCCTCAAGTTGTTCTAATTCTTTCAAAGCATGTTTTGAATTTAATAAAGAATAAATTCCCTGTGGAATAGGAAAGGATGGCCACTATTTGTTTTTACTTTTTGATAAGGAAGCATCAATACCAACAACAACACTCTGATAAGCTATCTCTCTAAGCACCAGCCTATCCAGAAGAATATCTTGACAAAATGTAGGCTTCTCCTTCACGTCCATAAATTCATATGTAAGAAAATTCTTCATCTATGAACCAACATCCTATTTCTTTGATGGTTTTCGTGGCTTCTCGAGTAAACCTAGGAGCGGGTTGATTTTTTAAACTCATGTGTAGAGGAATTATGAAATGATTACATATTTCATCAAAATAATATTTGCAGTTTGCATCCCACAACTTAGAACAATGAATATGGATCGGATCATGAGAAAGAGACTAATTCCAAGATAACAGAGGAAAAGTGGTTATTGCATCTATCACGTAGCCAGACATCTATATATAAAAAATAAAAATAAAAATAAAAATAAAATAAAATTAAAACCTAGGAAGTATTATTGTGTCGTTTCTTGTGACTTTTTCACTTCTTGTTGGCTATTGGTAGAAATAATATAGGCCCAATTGAAGATTTTTTCTTTAAAATCTGGTGAATAAGGGGAACCCATCCTAGTTTAAATTTCAGAGAATCTTTTTCACCATATAATTGACAAAGCATAATGGCGACTAACATAAGAGGTTTTTTCAGTCTTTGAATGGGATATATTTTAACTAAAATGATCTTTAAGGCAGAAGAATCATTCCACCAATCTCTAATTAAATCACCCATTTGAATATCTTCCCTTTTTACTTATTTTTTATGAAACCCTGAATATAATTTTCATCCATATTAACTTTAGCTTGTTCTAACTTGTACATATTGGAAATATCCTTAGGCCTAAATGACCTAATAACTTCACAAGCAGAAATGACAATTGTAAAAGCAAAAATATTAGTATGGAAAATAATATATTATACCATATCATAATAGGATAAGATAGTTGGCTTGGATGTTATTCTATGCATAATGGACTTTTTAATATCTTCAATATCATCAACAATGGACTTGTACTCATCCATGAAATCTTTGTCTTCAATGAATTTGCATATTTCACTCCATTCCATGCAGTTCTTAACTTCAATTTTGTAAGAGGCGTATGAATAGAAATTTGAATTAGGATTCCTTTCTATTTCTTCCTCCTCCTCTGTCTACTACTTTGATTTCTCCTTCTTAGTCATTTTGTTATAGAGAATCCTGCATTTTAAAAGAAATACAGAGTAAAAATTTGATTCATATAAAAACTTAATTCAAACATGAACATTGACTTGAAAGCTAAAACTAACCAGAAAATATTTCTGAATAAAACTGTACTTTTACTCTTGGAATTCACGCAATTTTCTTATAGAAAGATCAAAGTAATGCACGAAATAAGAAAACAGAGATGAAATATGTGACATGCGTATAAAAAACATCATTTTTCAAGTTTAATTCATATCA
>ML847059.1:0-28651 GCA_009831015.1 Picea engelmannii
AGTGGACTTCCAGAAGTGATGTCCTCCACACACTCCTTCATGAAACTTTGTCATGACTCTCTGTGCTTCTTCTTCATCAAGGCATCTCAGTAAAAATCCAGAAGGGTCTCTCCAAAATAAAGTTTGATTATTCACACAATACTTTACAACTTTGAGTTTTAGGGATATTAATTTAGACTTATCCATTCCTAGAGGAGCTTGGAAATTCTGTAGAAAATAAAGAATGTCTCTGTACCATTTTGATTCAACAATATTTTCATTAACTTGAGAATTGTTGTTTTGAGGATGTAAATTTCCTGAATTGTTACAGATGTAATCAACTCCTAGGGCTCTGCAATTAGAATCATCTTGCATCTTAGCTAACCCCTTCCCTTTAAATAGCTTGGTAGGCTTGATGTCCATGTCATACTCAGGCAACTTAGTTATCCATTTACTTCTCTTTCCATCATTGTTCGGTTGATTCAAGATATCTTTAATAGAAAAAGATGGTATGTATGCAACGATTTTGGAATGTACCACATAAACTCTAAAATATTTTAGTGCTTTGACCAAAGCAAAATCTTGCTTCTCCATGATATCATATTTTAACTTAGCATACCGAAGTGCCCTATTGAAAAAGGCAATGGGTTGTTCAAAACCCTCAGAATTTCTCTGTAGAAGGGTAGTTGCTAAAGTATCTTGATATGCAAAAGAAAAAATCAGGAACTCTTTTTCAAAATCTAGGCTAATTGAAACAGGTGCATCTGAAATAGCCTACTTAATAGATTGGAAAGAATATTTAACTTATGTCCTCCATTTGATCTCATTTCCTTTCTTCAACATACAAGTTATGTGTTTCACCAATTCAGCAAAGTTGGGAATAAACCTTCTGAGAAAGTTTATCTTCCCAAGGAAAAACTAGATTTCCTTCTTAGTTCTAGGAATAAAAAGCTTTTGAATGGATATCACTCTAGCGGGATCAATTTTAACTCCATCAGTACAAACAATATGACCTAGCAATTTCCCTTGTTCTAAATCAAAATGAGACTTTTTTGGATTTAAAGAAAGACCATACCTTCTGCACTTCAGAAATACCTATCTCAAATGACGTAGATGCTCCTCATCGGAGTTAGAGAATATAGTAATGTCATTCAAATAGATGAAAACAAACTTATCCTTCTCTCCCACGAAAGCGATATCCATGGCTCGCTGAAAAGTGCCCCCCTCATTCATTAAACCAAAAGGCATTTAGGCATACATAAAACTACCCCAAGGTGTTGTAAAATAAGTCATCTCCATATCATCTGGATGAGCAAATACTTGATTGTATCCAGAGAAACCATCAATCATAGAAATCCTACTAGATCCTACCACCCTCTACAATATATGTTCCATTTTGGGCAATGGATAGTTGTCTTTCCGGGAACACTTGTTCAAATTCTTGAAATCGACACAGAGTCTGATTTCACCATTTTTTTTTCTCACTAGCACCAAATTTTCTATCCAGTCAGAATACCTCAAGGGTACAACGATCTTAGCATCTAAAATTTTCTTGACTTCATTCTCCATAATAGGTAACAAAAGAGGATGAATCTGCCTTAATTTTTTCTTGAAAGGTTTTACATTCTCTTTCAAAGGTTTCTTGTGTTGAATTATAGTTTCATGAAAGGTCCTAAGATCTTCATATTTCCATGTAAAAACATCAATGAACTCCTTCAACAATTATGCATATTTAGCTCGGTATTTCGCTGACAGGAATTTTGATAATTTAACATGCTTGGTATTAAATCAAAATAAAAAATCAATGTTCACAAAAATCAAAATCCAGGGTCAAATTAAACATACCTTCAACCATACCTTTACTAAGTAGTGTCTAAAGGCCCTTTTCGCCAATATGTCTCAGTATTTGATACCACGGTATGGTCTTCTTTCCAAGGACAGTATGGATCATGTCTTCTTTATTTCTCTTCTCATGGACAATAGAACTATTACACCCATCAATCTAAGTACTTCCCAACAACTTGTATAGAGTTCCACATTGAATTCCCCTCATCAACACCATTGCTCCTCATACCATCTTGCAAGTTCCCTTTCCTAATAAAGTATCCACACTTGCATCATCCAACTTACTTACAGATATTAGGCTCCTGATTAGATTTGGAATCTGTAGAACCCCAGGGAGAGTTCTAATCCTTCCATATTTTAGTAACATCTTAACTCTTCCACGTCCCATGATTTTGGTTGTTGAGTCATCTTCTAGGAAGACATCACCACCCTCGTACTTTTCAAATTCACATAACCACTCCCTCTGAAGAGTCATATGAAATGACACACCTAATTCGATTAACCATACACCATGATCTACATGTGTACCTATAGATGTCAGGTAAACATCTCCTTCTTCTATGGAATTCTTTGCCTCTATGGAAGAGGCATCATTAGATCCCTTTGCTTTATCAACATTCTTTGACCTACAGTCTTTCTTATAATGCCCATCTTTACCACATTCGCAACATTTCCTCAAATATTTTCCTGGAGATTTATATCTACCTCTATATTTAGATTCCCCTTTTGAAGACTTATTTGTATTCCTGTCTTTGGGATGGCCTCTTACAAATAAAGCATATGTGTTCTAACTATCCATGTTCATCTACATCATCTCTTCCGATAGTAAGGATGCAACTACATCCTCATACTTCAATGCAGATTGAGTGCTACTACCAATTGCTATAACTAGATTATATCAGGAGTCTGGAAAAGAACATAATAAAGTAATACACTTATCTTCTTCCCAAAGCTTAATATCAACAAAGACAAGTTGACTTACCAAAGTATTGAAGGAATTTATATGTTATGTCACAAAATCTCCATCTTCCATCCTAAGATGATACAACTTCTTTCAAAGAAACAACTTGTTTACTAGGGACTTGGATTGATACAAATTCCCTAACTTCTCCAATATTTCCTTAGTTGTAGCTTCTTCCGATACATTCAGTAACATCGAATCTTCCAAGCAAAGTCGAATTGTAATCCTCGCTCTTTTATCCAACTTCTCCCAATTTTCTTTCGACATACCAGTGGTTTCTATACCAATGGTTTGTGTACCAGTAGGTTGTGTGCCACTAGGTTGTGTACCAGTAGATTGTGTACCCATAGGTTGTGTACCAGGATCCATGGTGATCCATTGTTATTTGTCTACAAGAAGGTCCTCCATCTTGAGCTTCCATAGCTCAAATATTTGACCATTGAACTTCTCAATCTAGATTCTAGAATTTCTCTCCATTCTCTTTCAACACATGAATCACCATTGCAAAGTTCCCACTAAACGTAGGTTTATCACAAACCCAAGATATACGAGGTCTATCAAGACCAATTGAAACCCTCAACAATAAAGGTGTCCCCCTAAAGCCAAAAAAGTTCTCTAATACCACATATAAGATTTAAAAATGTCAAGTAAAATAATGCATACAAATTCTTAAGTGAAACATAAATTAATCAATGTCTCATACACATAGTATATAGAGATTTACGCTAGAAACCCTTAATCAGGAGAAAAAACAACCTTCCTTGGTGCCACACCTCTCAACTCTTCATTGTATTAATTTCACCATTCACAATACAATATATACATAATTTTAGGTAATCCACAGCTACCAAAACCCTAATCCCTTAATCAGGGATTAATTTAGAAAAACGCTAAAATAACAAAAATCGCCCGATTAAGGGGGGGGATCATCAAATCCAACACACCTCCTCAATGTACATACAAAGAATATAATACATACCCAACATTTGGATCTTGTTGCAAGTTGTCTTTTATTAGATTAATGTGTTCATCATTCTATAATAGAAATTTGAATATTTTCTTTATATCAAATGCACATATACTTATTGTTGCTAAGTGTACCATCTGCACACTTCAGTTGAGTGCATATTCCACCCAATTCTCCTTTTCTTTAATGTGTCTAATTTTAAAATCAAATTCACTGATAAATTCCATCCATATGGAATATCTAGAATTTAAACATAGTTGGTCAAATAAGTATTTTAGTCCATAGTGATCTGTCATTAAGATAAATCTTCTCCCAAGCACATAATGTCTCCACATATTCAAAGTGTGTACAATGGATGTAAGTTCCAACTAATGAGTAACATAGTGTTTCTCAGGCTCATTCAAATTTCTCGATTCTTGATTTGTGGGGAGGAATATCCTACCCATCAGTGTCCTCGAAAGGATGAAATCCATCATTATTTGGAACAACAAAATGCCCCCCAGTACTTTTTTATCCTAACTCATCCTTTCCCCCTCAACCTCAACACATGGTTGCAACAAATTATGCCCCTTTGTAAGGGGACATGGCAGGTACCCTAAACATGAGGAGTCATCCTCGAATGCTACAATTTTCATGTGTGACCAGATGGTTAATCTACAGACTGGAGATAAGAACTACGACAATTATAAGCCTACTCCTATTGTGCAAGAGCCAACATCTTCTTCCCATCATGGTGGCCCTCTTGAGATTGATAATCCATCCTTTAACACACTGCTTCACCCCCCATATGGCATTCTTCAACGAACAACACACAATATGAATACATGGGCCACCCATAACTATAGCATTGTGGAAGACTTGGCCCATGTGCCATGTCTGCACTCGAAGTCCTCCAAAGCTGCCCAACATAGTGGAAATCCTTGTTGTTTGTTATAGGTGGGGTTGATCCCTCGGAGTTTAGTTTGACAACCTTTGATTCTGATCGAGTTCATCATAGGATTTCCCATCAAATCGCTTTCCAGATCAAAGTGAGAACAATGGGGAATAAATTCCTTCGCATCGTGATTGATGAAGGAGTCTCGACTTGCATTATGTCTATGTCATGTTAGAAGGTTATTGGCTCTCCAAAACTCGATACGTCTGCAACCATGTTGAAAACATTTGATGGTCACATGTTCCAGACCCATGGGATTATCACCACATTTCCCATCAAGTTAGGTGGTAAGAATGTTTCAGTGGCCATGGAGATAGTTGATGCACCTCTTGAGTACAATTCGTTACTCATGCACACTTGGTTCTATGAGATTATTGTTGTTGTCTCATATGTCTTTAGGGTCTTATGCTTCCCTTATAAAGGGAAAATAGTTATAATTGATCAACTTGTGTTTTGTACCCCAAACCTTGGATCCAATGCAAACTCTAATGTACCCTTTGTTGATGATGCCCAAAGCACTTACATGAGTGTTGGTGTGGGTATGTCCAAAGACTCTTCTCTCATGGGAACATTCCCTCTTCCCCCACCACCTCCCACTACTAACATTTTTTTTTCTAATCTATTGAATCCCAATAGGATAGATCTCTTAATTTTGGGATCAATCTCCTTCTATTTGTGATATAAAAAATAGAATGAACATTGATTCATGGTGTGGGAAATGTAAAGACCATTTGAAGAAGCAATAAAATTATCGTGGATAACATGTAACATACAAAAGGATTATAAAATGTCCACTTCGGGGAGGTGAAAAAGAACTCTTATCAACATGATTTTTTCGATGACTAGTGGATCCCTTGGGTTTGTCGACCCCTAGGTGGTACCTCGTCCCGAGGATGTTGAATCATATGGATATTTCATGTCACTCACCCCAATATATCACCCCAATATGGATATTCATATGGGATTTGTAGCTAATGATATGCATGGATTTGTAACCATTTTTGGGTGTCATTCTTTAGGGGTTTTCCTATTATAAAGCCTATAAATAAGGTGTGTTCTAATTGTATTAAGTTGATGTTGTAATTGATATTCATGCTTATATTTAGTAGAGGGTTACTAGTCATGTAGATGTAAGTTGAATTGGTTGCAAGGTTATTATTGTGTTTTAGGTGTAGACCAAGGTTAGTCATGTAACCATTTATTCTGAATGAATAAGACAAAAAGACAAAAAAAATTCTCAAGGAATGTTGGTTTTCCCATTTGGGTTTCCAGGGTAAAATCTTTGTGTATTATGTGATTTCTTTGTCATTTATCTTTCTTGTTTAAATATGTCTTCTTCTCTTCTAGCGAGTTTAGTGTGGAAGTCTATTTCCTATAATTTGTTACCAATGATGTATCTCAAAATGTTAGCTTCAATCAAGTCACCCTTGAATACAAGACCTACTTATAGTTGGTTTTTAGCTTTCCTAGGAGTCATTATAGTAATATGAGTCACATATACTCCTTCAGTTGTATACTCTTCCAGTCATCATGGTGAATGCTTCAATGCCTCTTGCGTTGTTGCACTATATTCATATAGCTCTTGAGTCTTGCTTCCAAGCCACCATTGTGTCGTGCAATATGTTTAAGGGAATTTTACGCTTGATTCAACCATCTTTTGGTTTTTTTTACTTTCCGATTTGTCCATCTATTTATTTTTTTACTTTCTGAGTCGAACCTCCCTATGTTAGTTGTACTTGGTGATTCTATGTATTCACATCATCTCTTGGTGTATGTTTCATGTCGATTTATTGGGGGATACACTAATTACCTCCTTCGACGGATCTCTTCATGTCGACTTCAACACATTGAATAGGAGAGAGATCTAGAAACCAACTAGTACCATAGAGATTCCAGACCTTAGTGGCAGGCCTCCTCACAATCGACAATGGGTTTTCATTATTGACTCCTAATCAATCGATTCCATGAGTGTTCAACATCAGATCTTATATTCACACTCGCTAGATTGTACTAGGTACCTTGAGGTCCATTTACATCATTGGTGGGTCCCCTCACGTATGTTAATGGTATACATTAATGACTGATAATCATACTGTTTCTACCATCCTCGACATTATCTCATACATTTGTATGTTGTAGATTCATACCATTGGGATGAATATCTTGATTTTGGGCCCACATCATTCCTTTACAACACCCCCTCCCAAGTTGCCATGGCGTATATCACTCATATATGAGTACTTTGAAGACTTCAAGGGCACTCTCCTCAATGCTCATTGTCTTCCTAATGTATATGTTGTGACATTGATCCACATTGTATTTGCTAGTGGCTATGGTCTTATTCATGACATGGATCCACCATGTGTTCTTCCATGGCAATGGTCTTGCATTTAATGCCATGGATCCACAGTGTATTGTTTTGGCAGCCATGCTTTTATACTCTTCAAGGTTTGAGTATGTCTACCTTGGGGATGGTCTATACATGTCTTTATCCTTGGTGTTTGATTGCAGGTACTATTTTATCTCTAGACCTCTTTTCTCTCTCCTTACGTTGCCTCACTTTGATACTATTTTATTGTAACGTGTTTCGACCATCCATTCCTTTCCCAACCTCACACATTAGGGGGAATTTGTTATAGCCTTAATTTCCACCCTACATTTTAAGAAGGGTCACAACAAAAGATGTAAGTCAATACACAACACTCAGCTCAAGGTTTAGATCATTTTTTAGGGGTGTCGATGGTCACATATGAGATGACTAACGACATGTCGTTTGACACTAATTCACAACAAGAAACATCCTCAAAACCTTCTAGAATTGTAGAGTTTCGAAGAGATAAGTGAGGCGTGAGTTGGTTCTTCATGGCACAAGCCTTGGAAATCATAACACTCAAGTATCCAATAGTCTCTAGAAGATCTCCCAAGCCTCTTCAAATAATCTATAAAAAGAAGAAAAATCTTGAGCATGAGGAAGAAGAATCATTTCCAGAGTTATGTTGTCCAAATAGATAGGAGAATCTCCATATGCATCACTTGCAATTAGGTTTCCTTGCTTGGTTGAGAAACTGAGGAGAAGAAAGGGGCACAAACGAGTGCATATACGCCATAAGGTAATTACATTGATGTACTTTTGTCATTTGAATTAATAGATCATTTGTTTTCCCCTCTAAATGTTTGTGTTTCATTCATAAATATTCAGATCTGATTTATTCTATCATATATCAAATTAGATCTAAAATAGATCTAGGATTCTAATGTTAAGAAAAGAAGTAGGAAGGCATTGTTTGTCACTTGTGTGCAGGAAGCATGTTGTAGGAGCTGGAGTGGGAACTTCAAGACTGCAGTAGCCAAGATGCACAAGGATGACCTTTAGGAAAAGGTATGTCATTCTACCATTGCTTGTTGTAATGATGAATCTACTTACTTGTTTCTAGAGAGAACCATAGAATTATGCCCCAGTGTCTGTCTAGGATCAATAGATAGATCCAAAGGAGATATTCCTATCGACCATGTGGCACCCATGTGGCATCCACATGTTCCAAATGGAACATACGTGGTTGTTGTCATGGATAATGATGCGGCACCCACGTGGTAGTTTAATCATCGATACTATTGGCCTATCGACCCTCAACCCCTCTACACTCAACTCCACCTAACTTACATTCGGTCGATACTCGACATGCTGATGTCGGTCTACTAGATATCAACCCATTCTGACACCACCACATCATTTGACTTACCTTATGTTGATACTTGATATGTCGATAGTCCAGCTGGCACCTTGTATATGTGGCCCAATTTGGGCCCGCCACCTAGTTTGACACATGGCACATGCGGATTGACACCTTCCATGCCTTATAATCTTATTAAATTAATGTAAACAACATTACATTGTAATCTCACGCCTTAGGATTTTATGTCTTTAATCCACATTATTGTTAAGTAAGCCCCATTAATTAATACCTTGTGTATTAACATATTTTCTTAATCTATTTCATCAGCCCGGTAAATACCGAGAGTTTACTTTTCCCCTTTCCTTTGGGGTCCCAACATCCCAATAGGTTTTAATATTTAATATTTTAATTAACCGACCCCTGGGTATATCAAGCCTTTTTTTTATCATTCCAAGCTCTAGTATTCGGTGGAAATATTAATAACAATATTTTAAATAATAATAAACCGAGGTAATATTTTAAATAATAACACATCAGTATTTATTACATTAATTTATAATATATTTTCACTGGCCCTCAATCATATAACACATTCACATGCACTTTCTAATCTCCATCACTCGGTACCTTATACTCTGGTGGAGATTTAATAACTTAGCTTTATATTGGCCCCTAGGTGTATTACCATCAGATGCACTTTTATTATCGATGCCCCGGTGCCCGATAGCCTGGTGGGGTTTAATAAATTAACTTTATATTATATCGGCCCCACTATATTGCTCATCACACATTCCTGTAACCTCTCCATCTCTTGATATCTGGTACTCCAATGGGGGATTATTGATGATATTTTAATCAAAGGTTGTACTTTATAACATCGGCCCAGACATATCACGTAGTACGCTCGCCTTGGCATCTTAATTTTCTAGTGCCCAACACCTAGGGAGTATAATATAATATTATAATATATTGGCCATATCATCCCCAGGGTGTATTACTCACCATAAGTACTTTACATTCTCAAACTCCCGGTGCTCGATAGCCTGGTGGGGTTTAATAATGAGATTATAATATGTAGTTAAGAGAGAGGAAAAGAATTATAATTTCCCAGACATTTAAAATAATACAAATAAAAATACACTAATCAAGAATTTCTCCAAAGTTATAGAATTTGCTCTTGTACAGTCTGAATCCATATGACTAGAAATTTTAGCAAAAATATTCATTTTCCTAGAAAAAGAAAAATATGAACTTCTCCAATTACGTGCACATGATAGTATTTCAAGATTTATATTATTCATACTCATCAAGAAAATAAATGGTAATTCTTAGCAATTACGAGGAGTTACCAGTCTCCTTTATCCATGCAATTTTTTCTCATGAAACCTTATTAAGGTATATATGCACATATATTTATTTATTTGAATTTCTTCCCATAAAATTAAATTCTTTTGTAAATTAAACTTTCCACGGTAAAAATTATGTTTCTACCAGGACTTATTGCCCACCTATTTTCATGCAAATATTTACTACTATTTAGGGAAGAGCCATCGTTTTAAGTCTTTACCTTTGGACATTGGTTTACTGAGTAAATCCAGGTAAGAATTCTATTATTACCATGTCTTAATAAGACGTAAATTAACTACAAGCACATAATTCATTTTTTTCATTTTATTTCACACATTTCTCATGTTAAATACTTTATCCTTTCAACTGTATAGCCTAGGCTTATGAGACCAAAATTATGGTCCATATTTATTTCCAGGACTCCCCCTTGTCAATCTTATCATGTTGGCTAGAGGTTAAGGGCCTTTACCCATGCTTCCACAAATTATTGGGCATTCATATTTAACTAGGGATGGGATCTAAAACTTCAGCAATATAGGGATCAACATTATTTTAACATAAAATATATATCCCTATCTTCAGATGTTATGTGAACACTTTTACAGCTTAGTCTTCACTACTAACACATATGAAATTCATTCATACAAATGGCTGCAAAATTTCCAACCATCACTATGTTCTCACTCAGATTTACAAATAATCATTTACAACAACCTTTAAAAACACAGAGAGTATCAGGGAAAACAATAGAATGTATTTTCCATGACTTATTTCATATTTTACAATCGGTCAAACACATGGAGCAATCAATTTCATTACATGAACATAATATCAATTCGTCATATCACCAAAACATAAATTACATAGCATCAAGGAACTAATCATGGAAAATACAAAACATCGAAACACTTATATGTGAGTTTAAGATAAATTGGCAATTGTTTATGGGTGAGCCTCTTTCCATCCAACCATAGGCACAATTGTCTTTGTCTATCCTTGCAATGGCCACCTCCGAGCCAAAAGATGATGCCACGTGGGAAAAACTCTCACTTCATTATAGAGATAAATAGATGAAGGATACTCTCCTTCATCAACAGAAATTAGCAAGATAAATTTCTAATTTCACCAAGCAAGGGGGCCTTCTCTTGACTCAGAGAGTCACAAAAATTAGCTTGCACAACTAGCATTCAAAAATTTGCAGCCCCGTTTATCATCTTGATTTAGAAATTCTTCCTCGTTATTTATTTCTCAGAAAACTAAAAAAAATAACTTCTCTCTATTTTGGTAAGAACCAGAGGAGTTTCCCACACCCCTCTCCACTCAGATTCACTCTCTAGACTCAAACGTGTGTGTCCTTCTTCCCCTTCCCGCGATTTTCCTCATTTTCTTACCTTCTACAACAAGATTTTGTGGGTCAAATCCCCTAAAGTCATGGGTTAGATCAGAATTCTCTAGATGGGTACTTTTTTGCCCATGCTTATGAGGCAAGGAAATTCTAGTACAACACCCCCCACATTCTTTCTCATAATTGTGGGAAGCTAGTATTTCAACTACCAACTTCCTTTATTCACTGAATTCTAGGAAAAATGGCAATCTAGGTTTTTTTCTTGAATATTAAATTGGCAAGGAAATTTCCTCAATATCTCCCTCTCATGGCATCATCTCTGTGTAAGTGCTCCACCCATCAACAATTTCTTGTTATTATCATCAAATTGCATTTTATCATTTTGATTGTTCATCGTGGTTCAAACAATAAACATATTAGCCACAACTCCTGATGACATTTAGACATATATCTTCATGTTGGGGAAAACAGGGTGTTACATGTAATATAACCATCATTTCTTTTTTAAAAGTGGATTTTCCCAAGTGTCGCTCACAGAGTTGTTTGTTCATAAAAGCCAATGGTCTTCTATCTTGCATGATTACTACTCCAAATCCTCTATTGGAGGCATCACATTCCAAAACAAAGGTCCTAGTGAAGTCTAGCAAAGTGAATGCTAAGGTTGTACACAGAGCATTCTTCAAATCTTGGAAGGCCAAATCTGTGACTTCATTCCAAATAAAAGCATTCTTTTTTAAGTAGGGCAATGAGGGGAGCTACAATCTTACCAAATTTATTGACGAACTTTCTGTAGTAACCCCTAAGACCAAGAAAACCTCATAAACTTTTAAGATTTTTGGGACGTAGCCAATCCTTCATTTTCTTTGGGTCCACACGTACACCTTTATTACTAGAAATATTACCCAAATATTGTACTTCAGAGACACCAAAGGCACATTAAGGCCTCTTGAGAAAGTTTTGATGATTAAAAAGTTGTTGTAAGACTTGATCCACGTGGATGACATGGGTGTGCTAAGTTTTAATGTAGATCAAGATGTCATAAAAAAAGATGAGGACAAAATGATGGAGAAAGTGTTAAAAGATGTTGTTCATGAGACTTTGGAAGGTGGAAGGTGCATTACAAAGGCCAAAGGGAATCACCAAGAACTTGTGATGCCCTTCATGAGTGTGAAAAGTAGTTTTGGGAATATTTGCCTCCTTCATGCAAATTTGGTGATAACTAGAATTGAGGTCAAGTTTGGTGAAGAATTGAGTGCCTTTGAGCTCATCCAAGAGGTCATCAATGATGGGAATGGGGAATTAGCCTTGATTGTTATTTTATCGAGAGCTCGAATGTTAGGACACATGCGCCAAGTGCCTTATTTTTTGAGGACCATGGAAACGGATAACGAATAAGGATCGGTACTGGGGTAGATGACACCAACAACTAACAACTCATGAACTATATTTTTGATTTCATATTTTGGGAAAATGGGTGGAAGTAAGGGCTTACATTAGATGGGAGGCTACCTGGTATGAATGGAGTAGAATTATCATGTGCACCTCCGGAGGGTGGGAGACCTTGGGGTGTTTCAAATATGGATTGGTGTTTGTCCAAGACTAATTGCATGTTAGGATGGATGGGTTGATAAGGTGTCTCAAAGGATTGAATGGCGTGGAATTGGGTGACAATGCTTAAATACCATTTTTTAAGATTTTTTTCCTAATGGTGTGAGTTGATGATCTTTGGAGAACTGACTATGATTCATTGGAAAGTGTAGTGATGCCCCTCCTGCTAGAAAATCATGTATAATTCATGGAAATACATGGTGATGGGACCTAATGTCCATAACCATTCAACACCCAAAACGATGTCATAACCACCCATTTCAATAGCAAACCTATGGGTTTTCAAGGAATAATCACCCATTTGAAGCCACACATTATCACAATGAACCCCACATTTCGGTGAAATTCCATTAACAATCATGATGTAACATCCCTATTTCTAATCCCCGTGAATTATAATGTAATTGTATAAATGTGAATTAGGTTGGTGAGTTGATGCATTGGGGTGAAGAGCCCATATTGATCTAATGTGGTCGAGGGATGAATTGCATGTTATGAACATTGATTAATTAATAAAAGGAATAATCATTGGTTTCAATAGAAAGATATGAAGAACGATGGGGGGCTATGATTCCACAAGAGAGAGGGGTCCAAGGGGGAATTATTCATGGGTATTAATCCAACTCACATTCCTGAAAGTATTATCTTTGCGTGTAACCTCCTATTTGTTGATTGAGTGTATGAGAGACCAATCATTAAACTTGTGTAAGAGGGTGGGTGTGAGTGGTCACATCCCATATTTATTGGAGAGCATGGGATGAAGTACAATCATCCTTGAGAAGAGTGTGAGTCAAGCAAGCAAGGAAGAAGAGGAAATTCACATGCAGAGGAGGGGCATTTTTTTTACATAGGGATTTTGGGGAAACAAACGGGGGAGCAAAGGGCTGGGACGAGGACCAACCATGGTATACTTGAAGGAAACCATTGTTTGGTTGTGTTCTTATGCTGGGAAACAAGCATGTGTGCCTGTAAATTGGGTTGTGAGCTTGTGGTGTGATTTTTCTGTGGATAAAATGACTCAGATCCTTGTGAAGGTTGTTGTGAGAAAATATGAAATAACTGAGAGTTCCTAGAGTTCCCAGTTGAGTGATTCCTAGCCAATCGAATGCACTAGTGGCCCTGATAAATGAATGGTACAACATGAGGGACTATGAGTAGTAAAGGGGGTACATTCCTTAGGTAGTCTAGGTTGTGGGGAAAAGAGAGAGCTATAGGTTTGGAACTATTGTGAGACTAGAAACTGGGTTTGGGGTTTCTCTGTGTGGAGAGTGGATAGCTAGTGGGCCGGATCTCCTTGTGGAATCATAGCCTTAGCTTGAGGGTGGCTTGTTGATGAGATAAAATTATCAACAGTGCCTATGGTTGGGAGGTTCATCCTTCCTTTTCATCCAATTGGTTAATCATTAACATATAAGTGTTTCAGTTATGTTCCTATGTTAATTCCACTGTATAAATGGTTTATATGAATGTTTTGTGTTAATTGTTTCTTGAAAATTTATATTCATGTTTAATATATGTTGCTAGATGCATTCAGAACTTTGGTATCAATCAACTGGTCAATATTGTGCGAGATCTGCGGCTAGTAAGCTACAGGAATTTAATTAGCAGTAAATCATACATATTAGTATCAGAGTTGTTAAATAGAAAGTCTTTGCGTGACGTGACCCAACTTTGATGGTTGGGTACATTGCAAAATGGTATCAGAGCCCAGTTTTCAACATTGATCCTGGATGGGGCAATTAGTGGAACGCATAAGTGAAAATTACAGACTATGCAGGCAAATTGTTTGACAAAATGACAGAAAAAGGACGTATGAAATTCGTTTGTTGAGTTATGAAAGTAAGATCGAGAGAAATTTCATGAGTAATGTGAAGAATTGACCCCCTTTGGAAATTTTGAACATAAGCAAATCATAAAAATTTGGGTATTTCTCTGTACGATGATGTCGGCATGGCATGGAGTCTACGTGTCAACTGACATGGTAGAAGAAAGACATGTGTTTCCATGGTGGCAAGTAAATGTTGGACGGTATTACAATTGGTAGGTGATGTGGAGCCATGTGGTAGACCAACTGTTAGTCCCACTAGACTGCGATAAGATCTTAGAAATTTGTTTATGACTTCGTGAGTCCGTGAGTCCGAAGAAGTGGAAAAATGACTAAGTGTTGAGACTTTTTCAGACGGACTTATGAAAGAAAAGTTATAAGATTGTGAGTCCGTCAGTCCGAAGAAGTGGAAAAATGGTTAAGTGTTCAGACTTATGAAAGAAAAGTTACAAGATCATGAGTTCGTGAGTTCGCGAGTCCGCGAGTTCGAAGAAGTGGAAAAATGACTAAGTGTTGAGACTTTTTCAGACGGGCTTATGAAAGAATAGTTACAAGATTGTGAGTCTGTGAGTCCACGAGTTCGAAGAAGTGGAAAATGACTAAGTGTTGAGACTTTTTCAGATTGACTTATGAAATAAAAGTTACAAGACCATGATTCTTTGAGTCTATGAGTCCTAAGAAGTGAAAAAATGGCTAAGTGTTGGGACTTATTGCGAATCTGTGAATCTAAAGAAGTGGAAAAATGACTAAGTGTTGAGAATTTTCGGATGGAATTATGAAAGAAAGGTTACAAGATTGTGAGTTTGTGAGTCCGCGAGTCCGAAGAAGTGGAAAAATGACTAAGTGTTGAGACTTTTTGGATGGACTATGAAATAAAAGTTACAAGATTGTGAGTCTGTGAGTCCGCGAGTACGCGAGTCCAAAGAAATGGAAAATGACTAAGTGTTGAGACTTTTCAAACGAACTTATGAAAGAAAATTTACAAGATTGTGAATTTGTGAGTCCGCTAAGTGGAAAAATGGAAAAATGGCTAAGTGTTGGGACTTATTGTGAGTCCATGAGTTTGCGAGTCCGAAGAAGTGGAAAAATGACTAAGTGTTGATACTTTTCGGACAGACTTATAAAATAAAAGTTAAAAGATTGTGAGTTCGTGAGTCCGCGAGTCCAAAGAAGTGGAAAATGACTAAGTGTTGAGACTTTTCGAATGGACTTATGAAAGAAAAGTTACAAGATTGTGAGTATGTGAGTCTGTGAGCCCGCAAGTCCAAAGAAGGGGAAAATGACTAAGTGTTGAGACTTTCCAAATGGACTTATGAAAGAAGGTTACAAGTTTATAAGTCCGCGAGTCTACGAAGGAAAACAAAACTAAGTGTTAGTGGTGGGTTCATGGAAGGTATGAAGAATAAATATGACTTAGATACATGACGAATCCATTAGGATAGATCAACGGAGGAGAGAGAAAGCACAATGTGAAGTTGTAAGGGGGTTAATTATCAGGAGGTCATGCACTTTTGATCAGGATCGTCAGATCTAAAATTGGATATATCCCCACCATGGATTTTGGAGCGAGAGAAGAATTTGGGAATTTGGGTCTCTAGAGTTGTTGTAGGTATGTACAAGAACTTCATAGGGCTATAACTTTCAAAGCAGAGCTTGATTTCAGGAAATATTATAGCCATTGGGAAGCTGTTTCGGGGAGGATTGCATCAAGCAAATCAAAATTCAAATTGGTGCAATATGTCCTTCATAAATTGATGAATAAATAGCATGTATTCTAATTAATGAAATGTTTTATAATATGCATGTTCTAACAATTATTATTACATGTAGTTTGCTTGCAAAATTAGAGGTACAGAAAGAAACTTTAGTTCGTATATGAGGATTGGAGTTATGGAAGATTCTCAAGGACCTTAAAACCATGAGGAAGAGATAATAGGTTTGTATTTCGACATGGGGAGTGTTGAGACAGAGTCAAATAAAAGAAGAGATAGGCAAGATCATGTCACTATGAGAAGTCTACAAAGGAAAGTGCAGGGAAGGTGTTGCAAGGTTGTCAAGGGTCTAAATAAAAGCAAGGGAATATTAATATTCAAATGCTATAAAGATTGGATGGCTTGCAAAGGAATGTTAATTGATATTTCACATAGGGTATGAACCCAAAAATTAAAGAATTCCGTTGCATGCACAAGAAGCAAGGAAGACTCCATAACCTCAAAGATAGAAATATAGTAAAGGCAACAAAAGCTTGTTGCAAGAGAAGGAGAAAGGATATCATGAGATGAGGTGTGACTTATGGTTGGATCAGTCATCTCTTTGAGAAAGCATGGGAATGTAGGAAGAAGGGATTGTCAAATATGATCTAGCAACTCTTGTCTAAAATTACACAAGCAAGAAAGATGCCTCTATTATCAGAGTGCGTAGCAAAAGAAAGGTACGAGTGCAAATGGAAAAGGGTGGCATTTCCATTGGAGCGGGGTGGTATTGAATGGCCAAAAAGTGCTTCACAGTGAATCACTCGATGAAGTGAAGAGAGAAATTTAATATTGAGCAAAGCCATGGGTGGAAAAGAATGTTAGAAAGAATATATGAAAGAAGTATTTCAGAATTTTGAAATGCCAGTCATTGTTAATGGTATTCCAAGGTCAGTTTGGTCAAGAAAAATGGGAAGTGGTTAATTAAATTTCAGTGTTAATATTCAGTTGGAATAGTGCATGTTACAACACTATGAATATTGAGAATTTAGCCAAAAGATGTTGGGACATAATTCCTTGCATAAAGTAGTTGCAAGATGGTAGCACTAGTGGACCAACTAGTTGTTGGAAATACATAATGACGAATTGAGGCTTGGCTAGCAAATGTAGAATAAGGGCCAGTGGTGCATAGTTGAGAAAAATAGCAACGCACGGGGCAACAAGGCTCTACATAAATTTAGAGACAACCATCTACAACAATAAAGCTAAATAATTTATTAATATTAAATAGATATGCATTGGAGTGTGTGATAGAATTGATGCAGGATGCATAGAATACAGATATAATGCATGTGCATAAAATAGGCATGAAAGATCAAATGCTTGGTGCATACTGATGTGCATTTGTGCATGTAGACATGCCTGAACATGTTGGTGGCATGGTTATAGACTAAGAATAGTCTGTTGATATATATATATATATATATATATGAAATAATGATGTTATGATATTTGAATAAAACTAATGGTGGAATTTGTATCCAGGAAACATGATTATAGAATGACAATATTGTTGCTTATGGTATCCATCCATATGAAGACAAATCAGGATGGAGAAAATGTTGACCAATAAAATTAGTGAAGGGAGTCGACGAGATTCTACAAATGTAAAAGATCAGGTAGCATCAAGTAAATTGATAACATCCATGCAGGTATGCATTTCGGGTTGTTATAACGTATAAATGTTGAAGGGAATGAAGGTAAGAATTCCCTCATTCTAATATCAATATTTGAATTGATGAAAAGGCAAGAGGCCTTGAGTATGAAAATATTATTTGTTTCTCTAATGCATTTATGGGAAATTTAATTGCATACCGTGTTATGTTGGTTATGAATTCATAATCGAGTTAAGTCACGACACATTACTCCTGTTGTAACAATGAATGTCATTTGAGATGGTCATGTGTGAGGCCATGATGGGTTCGGATATGGAAAGGTTATAGTGTTATCCAAGTGCATGATGGTTATTCCCTATGTAACTGAGGTTTGGACTGCAACCTTTTTGTCTACGCTAAATAGCACTAAGGGATGATGTTCCTAGTGTTGTGTATGGGTTGAAAATGAAGGTATCCAAAGGATCAGATGGGTTGTGGGAATGGTTTTGGATGGTGTATTGAGGCATGGGCCATACCTTCCAACTCACATGGTGGAATACATGACATGAACATATGGTATTCCAAAATCAATGCAATGATGCATTGTGTAGATGTGGCCAGGATTATTGGCACTTTGGTTTTATTTATTGATAAAGTTTGATTGCATTATGAAAATCTTGATGTGTTGATAATGCATGTACAATGAATGATAATTTTATTCTAGATAATATAATGAATAGTAGAATGCCATTTTAATGTGAATAATGGTTGGAAATGATGGAGTTGTTGGGTGGATACAATTATGATATCATTTCATGAACTGCTAAAAATATGCATGATAGCTAACAATCTTGTTTGGCTGCAAGAAAGTTGAGGAAATTGCAGGCAGAATGGTCTAGATATGGCGATGATGTATTCCCATAAGAAATACTGATATCTATAGCTGCAAAAACCAAACATAATGAACAAAAATCTCATGCGTGGGAATTTTTATTTTCCTGTATAACCAGATTTGAGAAGTTGATAATTGAAAATTGTTACGATAAACTAACAATTTGTTTGGCTACATGGAATTGAGAAAAGTGTAGGGAAAATGGTATTGGATATGGCAAGGAGGTAATCATGTAAGGAAGACTAAAATCTATTGTTGCAAAATCCAAACAATTATGAGCAAAAAGACTCGTCTTTGGGAAATTATGTTTTCCTGTGTAAAACAGATTTGAAATTTTATAATTATATGATGATGTCTCATATTAATTGTATGCATGTAATGCAGATGGGATGATTGTCATAGGTTGTATATTGCTAGTGGAAGTCTAGCAACAAGTTGGCATTTGTCTGCATGAGAACACCTTGGAAAATGATGGATCGCCTGAGGAACTATATAACAGTGAAAGGGATGTCTGAGCCTAGAAGGTGAGTTGCATTGTCAAAGAACCATGTTGCCAAGCCTGAAGAGGGAACTCTAGTGTGAGTTGCACTATCGAAGAAGCAGGTTATCACATGAAGAGTGAACTCTAGTGTGAGTTGCACTGTTGAAGAACCAGGTTGTCATGCCTGAAGAGTGAACTTTTGTGTGAGTTGCATTGTCGAAGAACCAGGTTGTCAGGCATGAAGAGTGAAATCTTGTGTGAGTTGAATTATCGAAGAACCAGGTTGTTAGGCGTGAAGAGTGAAATCCGGTGTGGGTTTCATTTTCGAAGAACCTGGTTCTCAGAACTGAAGAGTGAACTCTAGTGTGAGTTTCACTGTCGAAGAACTAGGTTGTCAGGCATGAAGAGTGCACTCTTGTGTGAGTTGCATTGCAGCAATAAGATTTTTGTTGGTTATTTTACTGATATGTTTCCTAACAGTGAGTCCCTTGAGTTCCCAATAGTGATATTCCTAGCTACCTGTGCCGGAGAGACCCTGATAAACGAATGGCACATTCCTTGGGTTATCCCTGATAAATAGATGGTACATCCCTTGGGATAACCCTGATAAATAGATGGTTCATCCCTTGGGTTATCCCTGATAAATAGATGGTACATCCCTTGGGTTATCCCTGATGAACAAATGGTGCATTCCTTGGGTTGGGAAGGTCAAGAGGAAGAGAGTTGGTGGAAATCAGGATAATTGTAGGAGAATATCAGTGGCTTATGTATATGTTTTGGGCCAGGGTGCCTTTGTATTTCTGATTTTGGGGGCAAGATGTTCCTATGTGTATGTGGTATTAGGGCCATAGTTCCTATGTATTTGTGGTATTGGGGCTAGAGTGCCTATGTAATTTGTTTAGGCTAGAATTCATGTGTGATTTTGGGTCAGAGAGCCTATATGTTGATTATTGATCAGGGAATCAGAATTGCAAAATGAAATTACCCTTGTAGGGTGTTGTGCACTAAGGGCCTTGAAAAAATAAGGGGGAGGGGATGTAACATCCCTACTTCTAATCCCCATGAATTATAATGTAATTGTATAAATGTGAATTAGGATAGTGAGCCGATTCATTGGGGCGAAGAGCTCGTATTGATCTAATGTGGTCGACGTCGAATTGCATGTTATGAACATTGATTAATTAATAAAAGGAATAATCGTTGAATTTGATACGAAATAGATGAAGAACGATGGGGGGGTATGATTCCACAAGAGAGAGGGGTCCAAGGGGGGATTTTTCATGGGTATTAACCAACCCACATTCCTGAAATTATCATCTTTGTGTGTAACCTCCTATTTGTTGATTGAGTGTATGAGAGACCAATCATTAAACTCATGTAAGAGGGTGGGTGTGAGTGGTCACATCCCATATTTATTGGAGAGCATGGGTTGAAGTACAATCATCCTTGAGAAGAGTGTGAGTCAAGCAAGCAAGGAAGAAAAGGAAATTCATATGCAGAGGAGGGACAATTTTTTTACATGGGGATTTTGGGGGAGCAAAGGGATGGGAAGAGGACCATCCATGGTATACTTGAAGGCAACCATTGTTTGGTTGTGTTCTTATGATGAGAAATATGCTTGTGTTCCTGTAAATTGGTTTGTGAGAAAGTGGTGTGATTTTTTAGTGGAGAAAATGACTTAGAGCCTTGTGAAGGTTGTTGTGAGAAAATATGAAACAACTGAGAATTCCTAGAGTTCCCAGTTGAGTGATTCCTAGCCAACTGAATGCATTAGTGGACCTTCTAAATGAATGGTACAGCTCAAGGGACTATGAATAGTGAAGGGGGTACATTCCTTGGGTAGTGCAGGTTGTGGGGAAAAGAGAGAGCTAGAGGTTTGGAACTGTTGTGAGACTAGAACTTGGGTTTGGGGCTGCTATGTGTGGAGAGTGGATAGCTAGTGGGTCGGATCTCCTTATGGACTCATAGCCTCAAATCGAGGGTGGCTTGTTGATGAGATAAAATGATCAGTAGTGCCTATGGTTGGGAGGTTCATCCTTCGTTTGCAGCCAGTTGGTTAATCATTAATAGATAAGTGTTTTTGTTATGATCCTATGTTAATTCCACTATGTAAATGGTTTATATGAATGTTGTGTGTTAATTTTTTCTTGAACAATTATATTAATGTTTAATATATGTTCCTAGATGCATTCAAAACTGTGGTATCAGTCAATTGGTCAATATTGTGTGGGATTTTTGGCTGGTAAGCTACATGAATTTAATTAGCAGTAAATCTTAATAATTTAAGGAGTTTCCACATGTAATGTTGCTCAGCTGAGCGTTGGGCAAGTTACATTATGTCAGAGTTTTTAAAGAGAAAGTCTTTGTGTGACGTGACCCAAATTCGGTGGTTGGGTACACTACACATGATTTGGAAGTTTTTCACAACATGGATATAACAGTGTGTTTCTTGGGCTACCCATCAATGAATCAAGTTATGGGTGCTACCACTTTCAATTAAAATAATTGTTTTGCAATGTTTGATGTAGCCAATCAATTTGAGGGTTTGGGGAGTTGAAATACCAGTCAAGGCATGTAGGGAAATTTGGGGTTCCACATCCCACTGAGAAGAGGGAGGAATGTCTTCGACAGGTGGAGGCAGAGGCTCCTAAGGTACAACTTCAACTTCATCATCTTAAATGTCCTCTAAAATGTGCATAAAGAGTTTTTACTCCTTATATTTATGCTTCGGAAAATATTTCTCATCCCAATTGTAGCAGGGACCTTTAAGTTGGTATTCCTCAATTTTAGCACAAGTTAACTTATGGATCTTGAGGGGTGGAGAGGAAGGAGAGGGATTGGTGGGTCGGGGATGGGGAATAAAGGATGGTTTTTTATTTGGTCTTTTACCACCTTTTGGGCTTCCCTACTCTTTGAGAGGCTTCCAACCAAGTAGTAGGACGAGCCATTAAGACTTGGGTACATGTCACTTCCTTTAGACCACTAATAAGACATTACCTAGATAAGATATCTAAAATTCCTTTAGTGTGGATGGCGAGTTGATCAAAATAAGAGATGAACTCTTCAAATGTACTAGATTGTTTAATCTTGGTCAGGCAACCCAAATAATGAGTGTTTGTTTCAAAGTGTCCATATAGGCCTAAGACAAATTGTGCCCAAGCAATATAAGCTCGGTGGTAGTTTTTATGTCATTTCCACCATTGCCAACATTCATTATCTAAACGTAAGACACCCTCATGATGTTTCATCAAGTCATCGATGATGCCATGTAGGGGAAAATAATGTTGCATCTGAGTGACCCAACCTGTGGGGTTGGAGCCATCAAATTTGTTGAAGTCAACTTTAGGGAGTCTATGCCATGTCTAAGTCATAAGGTCATGAACAAATGGATGAGAGTGAGGCCCCATGGGATTGGATGATTCATCTACCTCTGATTGGGATGGATAGTCTTGGTACTGATAACCCTTGAATAGATTGTACATTATCATGAGTTGGGACAGCTGGTTTGCGACTAAGTCTAGTTTGGTAAGATTTGCATTAACGAAAGAAAAGTTTTTCTCAGCAAAGGAGTGGGTGGGGTCTATTTTGTGTTGCAACTCATCACATAGAGTTTCCAAGGAGGAGAATCATGTGTTTAGCTCATTTGTTTTGTAGCCATAGAGATGGGGGTTCATAATAAAAAGGTTATTGGAGAGTGGTACGTCGATGATAATCATGACACAAGGATTTTGTTGAGACAGGTCAAAATAAGGGTGTGGATAGGACACAAACTCTTTTTTTTTAACTCATGTATAGTTAGACTCCTACATAAATAATAAAGTGCTCATAAAATGCTCAAATTCTCAATACTATAGTTTATGAAGGAATTTTGTGGACTAGTGGTAGGAATCATGGTTTCCAATGATTGAATGCACAAATTTGCAATACAACCTTTTACGTAGGAGTTTCATGGATTGGTAGTAAGAATTAGGGTTTCAAGGGTCTCGAGTACAAGGGAGTGCCAGGTGTTATAGCTCTTAAATATACATGCAAGATCTAACAATAGTACTCAAACCAATTTCTCAATGCACTAATTAAGGAGGCTTAATCGTACCCTTAGTTGTACTACTTGATTACCCAAGTATTAGAGAGTAATATTCTCAAGTGTTGTTATTGGTGCCACTATAGAAAAAAGAAGATTGATCAACTTATTTAAATATGGATAAGGGACTTTCGATATACCCTAGAGTACATGGAAGAAAAATTCCATATATGGGTGTTGTTTGATGCGAAACTACTTGAAGGGGTACCAACAAGGGTTGCAAGTGTGTCCAACCAGGTGAAACCTCTTGTATTTCCTACACCGTATTATTTATAGACACTGCAACATGTCTCTAGCCTGAAAAAATGCGCTAAAATATGCGCTTGGGAAAATTCTTTTCTCTGATAACACTTGTGGTGTTCTTTATTAGTAAATTGAAAAATGCAAAGAAAAAATGATGCAGACCCCCGAACCCTCAGGCCGAGGTCCGCGCAGGATCACTTTAAATCTCCTTTGGGCCGAAATGGCTCCTTTGTTTCGTTGGAATGTCCAGCAATTCCATGGGTCCTTTTTAAAACTCTCCCTATGTAGACTGAACTCAGGCGCGAGCCTTACTCTCCTATATGACCATGATCTGGTCTTTACACAGACATCTCTCACTTCTCAGAAGTTTGCTAGTTTGGGTGTTGAACTCTCATGCTCCTCTTCTACGAAATCCTGAGACACGATAGTCAACAGGGTTTGACATTCCTTTCGCACTTTCCGCAACTCGCAATCTCATGAGTTAGAGTGTAGACCCTTTGTACTTCCCCTTTCCAAAATCCCGAGATGTGATAGGGTAACTATAGGTTGATCCCTCGATGCGCAAGTACATGCCACCTGTTGTTCCTGAGTCTGTACTTAAGGCTTAAACGTACAGTGTCAAGGCATCCGAAAGTGGATGATAGGTGTAGAAGAGGGAAGCGTAAACCTTCAGTGAAGGAAACTAGGGAAGATTTCTACGTTGGCGTTGTCTAGCTTCCAACTGTTCCTGGGTAGTTATGTCTCGTTCAATGGTTGTCCATGATTGTTCAAGTTTGGCTCGGTTAGTTGTCGTTTCAAGAATGATGTCGAAGATATTTAAGGCAATGTGTGTTTGATTCGATAGTCCGGGTTCAACGTTAGGTTGAGTTGGTACAGGAACTGTCATGGGGGAACAGTAAAGGTAGGAAAGAATTTAAAAGCGATTAAGTGTTGTCTCAGTTGGGTCGCATAAAAGAGAATTTACGATTGCAGAGATAAAATATGAATGCAAATCTAAGACTCTTTCCCGTAACTGTATTATATTTTAATAAAAGGTGTGAAGTAGGGGAAAAACATTCAGCTGTATATAACGCAAGGCTCATGTCAAAGGGAAATCTGACATATAAATAGAAGAGGAAAATAGTAAGGAAACAACCGACGTAGAATAGAATATATGTAGAATTCTGAAAATGCAGATTGGTCTTACACCCACTGATAGTTGGTGTAGAGGAAAGACAATAAACAATTACAGAAAACCAAAATTCATTCATTATAGTAGTGGTCGTACTAAAGTATAACGAAGCACATCAGTTATGAATCTGAAATGGAATGGAAAATTGAGATACAAGGAAGCAAACTTATAATACAGTAGTGACGGAATCGAGAATCTCCAGATCTGCTTGTATTAACTTTCAATGTAAAAACTATTACAAATGACTCAAAAAGGTCCAACCCTGTTTATTTCTTTCTGGGATATATTTATACAATTTTTACAAAGCAGGTAGAATCTCAATAGTCGCAAAATTTCGATTATGACAGAGAAGAGAGCAATCGCTCCATTTCGCCTACTCTGTTTTCACTTGGTACCAGGTGTTTGTCGTCACGCGGACTCAGTGCAGGCGATACATCTTTCCACTAGCTGGGATATGAGTCGTGATGGTTCTGCTTGACAATTGGCCTCGACGAAGTAACATTCTCGGGCTAACTGTTGTAACTTGTCTTCCATTTGTGAGTTGATGATGTCGAGGGCACTTAGTTGCGCGCTGGGTTTGATCATGTACTTATCAACTTGGACTATGTCCACCATATTCATCCGAGAGATATCAGCCGAATCTCTTTCTTCCTTATCTTTCAGATCAAGTGAGATATGTTCCACATTCATTTGCATCAATGCTTCGGCATTGCCTCCGTTGTCAATGCCCAGCAGCTCGTCGTCTATAGAATTAAAGGCTTCTTCTAGGGAATTGGTTACCTTTTGGGCCTGCTCCTTGCCCATGGCGATGTTGTGCTCCCACTCCTTCAACAGAATATTTCCTTGGGTTTGCTCAGAAATGGTGAACCTGGGAGTACCCGTCGAAACCTGGTTGTTCATGGCTATTACCACCTCCTGGAAGGCGACCCGAGCCGCTCCTGCATCCCTTTCTCTGACCGATAAATTCTCAGAAACTTGATTGATCAACAGAAAGTGTTCCCGGATCGCTCCCACCTTGGCAAGCAAATTCTGTTGTGCCGAAGAGATTCTGCTCCGAATCTCACTCGGTTGGGATTTAAATATCCCGAGGTCTATCATTCTACTCTCGGCGATTTCTACCCGAGCCCATAGTTGTTCAATCAAACTACTCTGTTGGCTCACCTGCGTTCGACCATCCCGGACCGCCAACTGTGCTTTCTCAAGCTTAGCTTTGAGCACCTCTATTTCATTTTTGTCGGCCAATCTGGCCTGTTCTATTTTTACGCTCGCCTGACCTTTAGCATTCTCCGTGGCTGTGGCCAATCTAGCTTCAAGAGTCCTGATTAGGTGATTCTTTCTTTTAAGTTGGTTCTTCAAAAGTCTGACTGAGAATTGATTCGCCAAGGCATACGCCCCTAGCGTCCCTGCGATTTTAGTGGCGAATTGCTCGTTCTTTTTATCTATTCCATCTGTCATAACCTTATACTTTTTGGCAGTCGACTCTCCTTCCTGGTAGAATTCTCTTTTTACTACTGCTTTTCTCTTTTTATCAAAGAAAAACTTGTTCGGAGGGAGTTCTTCTGCTCTTATGGGCCTCAGCTCCTCATTAAATATCCATCATTCTTCTATATTTCCCTGTGTCGACTACAAGGGGGTGACAGATGTGATGGGTGCTCCGATCTGTTTCGCCGATTTTCCTAGGGTGTCGACTAGGTTCTGCTTCTTTGGTGGTTCTGGGGTCCTTATCTCGGTCTCCGAATTCTGTTTCCTTGGTGCGTCCGAAGTCTTTTCCTCTGCTTTTGGACTCTTTGTTTGTTCCTCCTTGTCCTGGTGCTTTCCCTGGTCATGAGTTGCATCTTTAGAACCTTCAGCATCCTTTTGTTTCGTTTCCGAAATACCGGGACCCTCACCACACAATACAGCAGGGAGACAGCTACGTCGGTGTCCCTGGAACTTCAATACCTCGGCTCTATCCTCGGGCGCCAAGGATTGAATCCGGACTAGAATTTCCTCATAGGACCTCGCTCCTCGAAAAACATCATCCGGGGGTGAGTTCTCATGTTCAAATCTTTTTAGCCCGCAATTGGCCAAATGATTGCTCACGACCCTCTGTGGGTCGTGCTTCTTGTATTCGATGGAGACCAAATTAAGGTCTTCCAGGGCAGCAGCCTCATCTTTGGCATGCTCGAAATCTAATAAAGAATAAGAACTCAAACGAATGGGAAAAGACGGCCATACCTTCTTTGAATACCCTTTGAGCTCCTTACTTACACCGCCAATTACTGTCTGCCGGGCGACCTCGCGACAAGCCAGCTTGTCAGGAATGAACAATGGCAACGCATGCGGGGAAACAAAGGCCCTAAAAACTCTGAGGTAGGAAAACTCTGCCTCCACGTACCAGTCTGCTATGCTACTCAAATTTGTCTCAATGCTATCTGAAATACGAGGTTGCGGGTGACCAAAAATGGCGATATGCAGGGGCACCATTACCCAGTTAAAAATTTCATATGCGAACTTTTCTGCTTTGTTTTCCCATAGCTTTTCATGATATACATGTATGGGTTTGTCTTCGACCGGAGTCCAACTCCATCTCATTAATGGAAATGGTGTCATAGAACAAGTTGTGTCCATAATATATGCGGACATGAAGAATGAGGATGGCCTCCCATTTTCCTTCTGCTCCCGATACTCTGTGACCCGATTAGCCAAGCTATTTGAAAGTATCTTTGCCCAATTAAAAGAACAACCTTCTGTGGCCCGAAACATTAGAGGCACCCACGCAAGGTAAAAATGCAATGTGTCTTCTCTCCCATATAATCGGCATGTCATCATGGCCACGTATTTATACTGCGGTTCCAACGAAGCGATTGAATAAACGCCTTGGTCATTAGCTCTGAACTTCGCGGTGCGCGAAACCCAATCCTTTATCAAACCAGACATGGTTTTATCATACTGTGTGCACTCCTTCTCCTTGAATTCCTCCAGGAATTCAGCGCCATATGTGTATTCGGACGTCGTAGGTAGCTTATACATGGTTTGCAGATGCTCAGGCCTAAAAGTCCCTATAGTGACTCTCTGCTCATTCATGATAGTCCTGGTCAGTATGTCCACATGATCCAACGCCCATCGGACCATGTCATAATATGGAAGCAACCGTGGTCGGGCTGCTACTCTGTGCATTCCAGATTGGATGACTATTTTGTACTTGGTGTTTAGATCATCTCTTTCATTGTCGTCGGATTTGTCGGAATAATCCACCAATTCATATTGCAGGATGTCTGAAACAAATGACCAGTTAGGGACCGAGTCGACACTTCGGGGTGAAGTATTGGAGACATTGTCTGAGCTTTGTCCTGCAACCTCAACATTCACCTTCGCTGCTTTCCGCAGAGCCATGGCTGAAGCTTGCGTCTTATCTCTTCTGCGATAGAATTGTGTATACATACAGAAGTTAGTTTTCTCAGAAGTGATGAGCTATGCGTGCTATGCAAATGCATTTGTTACAATTAATTGCAGCTCTTACATATATTTGAAAAACTCGGTACCTTTCAAAACAAACCTGTCAATTAAAAATTAAAAATAAATTTATGCCGTAAAAATTCGATCTTACACATAGATTTACCCTATTTCCCAATTAATGTCATAAATTTTGGTGGTTTAAAAGTCAATTGGCGTATGGAGTGAAAAGGCTTCCTCGAGAATCGTGCAAGCATCGAAACGCGGGATGTGTCTTGATTCAGCTTAATTACCCCAATCTCGCCAACGGTAATTAATATCTCGCTATTCGCTATATCGGGAACTTTTCTTTAACATTTTGAGTCTCTAACTCCCGAGACTGTGAAGATCGATTTTGGTTTAATTAAAGGTAATCGTGGTTAGGGGCATAATTAATTTTATAATCATTTTATTCGTCATATCGCAACTCGAAACTTCGAGGATAAGTTTCTGGGGGATTTATATGTCGAGTTGCGAA